>PVJS01025756.1:0-27575 GCA_004027185.1 Glis glis
TTCATGAGACCCCGTTTCAAAATAAAGTATAAAAAATAGGGCCGGGGGCGTAGCGCGGAAGTAGAACGCCCCTGCGTTCAATCCCCGGTACCGCAAAAAAAAAAAAAAGAATATAGGTCTAACAAATATCTCAAACTCAATGGAAGAGAGGACTTTATTCACCGCTGTATCCCCAGCACCCCCAAAAGAGCCTGATACATGTTAGCACCCAATAAATACTTCATGAACGAATTAAAATTTTAGTGTTCAAAAATGTACATTGTTAATATTGGGAACATAGCCTGTCCCCCATTGATGAGTCCTGACAAATAAATTTTCAAATCGCATTGCAATCCCAAAGAAAATCTGGGGGGGTCACTTCCTTCTTTAGAGTTTTTCCATTAGGCATTGGAGAAATTCAAGTGAAATCCACAATGTGAAGCTACTATATACCCACAATAATATTTACAATTAAAAATGCTAACTTTTCATATTATCTTTTATAAATTGTTGTTCAAGTTATTTGGCTATTTTTATATGGGTTTTAGTAGATTATTTTAACTGGGAAAGATCTGGAATTCAGATTTTCCTAGCTAGTGCCCACTAATAACTTCCCTTTCTGATTAATGATTTACCTTCACTGATTTGCAAGCTATCTGAGAAGCCTCCTACCAAAAAAAGACTGATGCTGTCCACTGGTAGAATTTAGTACATTCAACAAGCATCTGATAGACTGGAATGGATATAATGGCTGGCAGGTTACAGAAAGAGACAATGGTATCCCATGATAGAATTTTTCCTGAACTCTCTCATACAATGAATAAGACCAAGGAACAAAGATTGAATCGAACAGGAATAGGAACTCATGATAGAGTCGCACCTGATAGCTGATCTTGGTCTAATCCAGGTGGCAAGTATGTGCCCTGGGTAGGAGGGTCCATATCTAGCAAATAAAGAAGCTGACTTACCATTATAATACTTTGTGGGGCAAAACAACCTTACTGTGAGACATCCCTCCATTCTAAACCAAATATGCCACACATTGAAAAGCAATGCTATCCTTTCTATCACGTAATCGTATCAAATTTTTCTAGCTTTGAAGCACAGTGATCATATTGCAATTTACATCCATATTTATTTTGAAATTTTTCAAATATAAAAGTTGAAGGAATTTTTATTAAGCACCCATATGCCCATGGCCTAGAGCTTGCAATTAAGTCTTTACTTTTTTCGCTTTAACATATATCTATCCACGTATCCATCTATTAATCCATCTATCTTCATTCTGATGCTTCAAAGTTGCTGACATCAGGGTACTTCCCCGAATACCTGAGTATTAACCAGAGGTCCAGTGTTGCAATTTGACCAATGTCTGGCAATGCGGATTCCCATTGCTCAAGCACCTTCAGCAGATTAGTGGCTAAGATGACTGGAAAGGATTCCAGTTCATGACCTATAGAAGTCGAAGGGAAGGGGCAACAGACTTCTACCTTAGCTAATCCGTGATGAGGAAAGTTGACTAGTCAACAAAGGAAAGCAGTGTCCCTAGCGATTTCCAGAGATGCAAAATACTCGTAGCCAAATACATGGAGTTCAGAACCGGGGATATTTAGATAAAGATGCTAATGGAACCACATCTGTAGTCACGGCTTCCAAAGCCTGCTGACATATGGTCATATGCCTCCTCTCTCCAGCTAGAGTCTAAGTTAAGGAAAGAAATTTGGAATAGTGAAGTTAAAAACAGCACAAGATTTGGGGCCAAAGAGATCCAGGATATAAACCTCGGTCAAGGACAAGTTACTTAACCTAGGAGAGTCTCAGTTTCTTACACATAAATGGAGGGATAGAAATAGGTACATCAGAAAGTTGCAATGAGATTAAAGAAAGGTTTGTTGTGGCACGCTCCAGGCACAAGCAGCAATCAATAAATTGCAATTGTGGTTATTTTTCTAGTGTTATTTTTTTTAACCAATAAACTCTTTGAAGGCAAGGTCATAATTCACTCCTCCCCCACATACGTTTAACCTCCTGTTGGGTTAAGATCAGGTTCCAACAAATATTGACTGCATAAATAAAGGAGGAAAGAGTTATAAAGTCATCTGTGTATTAAGAACCAAAGTAGGTAAATCACACACTTAGTGACCGGATCAGAACACAAATCTGGTTCTGAGTATGTCTAGGTTTGCTGAAAGCCACGTTAACGTGTGCTCCAAGCATATGTTTCCATTCTCTGATCGGGGCTTTATTTGATGGTTTCAAGGAGAAACAAGGATGAAGGATGCTGAGATAACTCCTCTTCTCATGGAATAGATGTGGCTCCCCCGACTTTTCTCATCTTTCCTGTGCTTTGGAATTCATGTTCTCCGCTAAGTGGCACTTGATTTATTTTTGTGTATGTTAGTGACCAGAAAATCAGCTTCTAAACATTTCTTAATCACTTCAATTTGCATTTTTCTTATATGTAGGACTTGGGGTGGGGAGAGATTAGGCGGAGCATCATTATAGAAAAGCTGTAACTGAACCCTGGACCTTCTTTCTGAGTGCATACCCTACCCATCACTCACAGCCCCCTGCAGACCGACCTCCAAGACAACGCAACAGAAATCCAGGCAACTTGAGTTACCAGACAAAAACGTGTTCTCAGAGTCTGATAATACGGTAAGTCATTTTGAAGGATTATGGGGTGTTATGGTTGTAGAGTTGTAGAATCAGGAACAGATGAGGGAATAGATGGCCATGTGTAGCATGTAACCTTAGAGGAAGTTTGCTTCTTAGAAAGGACCTTAAGGCTGGGTGTGGTGGTGCAGACCTGTAATCCCAGTACTTGGGAGGCTGAGACAGGAGGATCACAGGTTTGAGGACAGCCTCAGCAACCTAGCAAGACTTTCAATGACCTAGTGAGACCCTCTTTTTAAAAAAAAGGCATAAAAAGGTCTGGGGGTGTATCTCAGAGGTAGAAATGCCGCTAGATTCAATCCCCAGTAAAACACACACACACATACACACACACACACACACACGCACGCATGCACACACACACAGGAGCTTGAAGCATTATATCACTCACTGATACCTGATGTTAGTAAAATTCCCTAAGATCCTATAAGGAAGGAAATTATTCGTCTATTTGTCTCTATGATGATAGGAAAAAAGTACCAATAAAAGTCTACATAGACATCAGTTATGTTTTTGGTGAATTTTAATTTCCATTTGTTTCTCTTTATTTTGTTATATTTTTTTTAAAAAAGGAAAAGGGGTTATTTTTGTTTTGTAAAATAACCAGGTAATCAAATCAGCCCTCTGTTAGATTTTAGATGTAAAAACCCTGTCCTTCCAGAAGCGCAGGAAAGAGTGGTTTTGAGAAATTTAATGAGCACTCGCCTGCCCATTGAGGAAGACAAAATATACCTAATGATGGTCCTTTCGGTTTTTCTTTTCTTTCCCATGCCCTAATTCTTCTCAGAAAGCCATTACTCAGCTTCTCAAAGCTTGTCTCTCTGATGAGTTGTCTAAGGTCATAAATGTCCAAAAATATTCTTTTTCATACCTTCATTTGCATTGTTTTATTCTGGATGTAATGGGGGGGAAATCACGTAAAGACATTGCCAGAGCCTGAGGAAAATGCTCATTAGCGTTCAGGGTACTGTCCTTCCACCGGGCATTTTCTTTTCGGCATTGAATATTTGGAACTAATTTGTGCAGGACTATTTTTTGTATCCCTAAAGAGTTTTCTTAATTAATCCGAGGAAGGAGGCACTTCCAGTGACACAATTCAAAGTTTTAGGGAAAGTTTGTGTCACCTTGATCCTCATAAATGATAGGAAAGAGGAGCTGAGGCAAAGATAAGTGATGGGGACTCAGAATGAGGCTCCTCATTTGTATCTTAGTTTCAACTACAACTGCTGACTCATGGTTGCTGAAATAAGCTACCTTTAAACCAAAGGCCTGTTTCTCATTCTATTGGGCATCTCGATAATTTTCCATATTTTATTTTTATACAAAGATATAACATTGCCTGACACGGAATTCTTTTTTTTTCTTGTTTTACATTTCTTTGGTTTTTTATTAATGTGTTTTTATTGGCGCATTATAGTCTCACATCATAATGTAAATCATGTTGACAGTGGCATACATGCACTCAGCATTTGGTGACCCCCACATCCCCATTTCCCTCCTTCCCAATACAGAGTACTGAGGTTGATATTGGTGTATTCACACATGTACACATAGTCGATGGTAGAATTCCCATTGATGAACCTCAGTCTTCCCCCTCCCCTTCCCTTAGACCACCTTCCTGGCTCCACTGAGGTTTCTCCTCCATTATCTGGAGTCCCTCTGGTATCCCTATACTCCCTAGCCTGCGCATATTAGAGAAAACATATGTCCCTTCACTTTCTCTGATCGGCTAATCTCATTTAACATGTTCTCCAGGTCCTTCCATTTTCCTGCAAATGATATAATTGTGTTCTTCTTGATTGCCGAGTAGAATTCCATTGTGTGTATTTCCCATAATTCTGTAATCTATTCATCTGTTGATGGACTCCTAGGTTGGTTCCATAATTTGGCTAATGTGAATTGTGCTGCTATGAACATGGGTATGCATAGATTACTGTAGTTCTCTGATTTCAACCCCTTTCAAAAGATACCTAAGAGTAGTATAGCCAGCTCATAAGGTGGATCCATTCCTAGCTTCCTGAGGAATCTCCACACTGATCTCCCTAGTGGCTGAACTATTTTGCAATCCTACCAACAGTGTAGAAGAGTTCCTATTTCCCCACATCCTCACCAGCATTTATTATTATTTGACTTCTCGATGACTGCCATTCTGATTGGGGTTAGATGGACATGGAATTCTAAATACTTGGCTTCCAAAAGTTCTCAAATTTTAAAAATGTCCTTTTTTTCTTACTGGAAATAAGAACACAATTATTTTGCAGAAAGCACACTATTCCACCTGTCTGATTTTAGCTTCATGGGAAGCTCTAACAAGTCTCAAGTCTCCAGGGACATAATGCAGCTAAAAGCAGGCAATTAAGCTAGATCTAGACCTCTTTTATGGCTAAACTTCTAATTTCAAAAGGTGAGGTTCAAGAATAGAAATGTGCCAATTGTATTCTGTTTGATTTTTGTTCGCTTGTTTGATGGGGAATAACTTTGACAAGCCCAAGAATGGAATTCTCTCTCAGCTAGAAATCAAAGATAATTTATATTAGGAATAAACCTTGGTTCAGGAATCACTAAACAGTACTTGACCTTTGGAAATACACTTCATTTTGCTGAGGTTCATTTTTAGCATCTATGAAGCTATGAGCTCTCTAATTACTGCTGTCCCATGCAGCCCTGAATTTCTATGGGAATACTTGAGGCTTGAGGAAGGGAACAGTTCAAGAATTTTATATTCATATATGAAGGTATCATATTAGAGGGAGGAGTGGGGAGTTGGATGGGATGTGGAGGGAAACGCACCATGTGTCCATGTATGAATGTATCACTTTGAATCTCACTATGATGCATAATTTCAATGCATCAATAAAAGTGTTTTTAAAAAATCTGTTAGTTCAAATAATTTATTCTTAGTAGTGATGCTATAGGAGACCAATCAGTATCATCATATCTAAGGAGAACAAGATAAAATGGTGGCCGTCTGGCGAGCAATCATGATAATGTATATTTTAAATTTGAATCAAAGTTCATGTTTACAAAGAGTTCTTACATTGATGCTTTCAGTATCATTTCTTAGTTTCCCAAGACTATGCAACTTGCCAATAATAGGTTCAGAACACGTCTTTTGATTCTAAAAACAGGGTGTTGTTCATGTTAATTTGCCAACTTGGTGATCATTTTGAAGGACTTAAAGTGTCGAATTGGTTGTCAATGTCAAACATTGACACTAATGTGAGCTTTCATTTTTAACATCTTAATAACTCGTTCTTTCCTTTGTGACAGCCTTATGGGGACACAAGAAGAAAGATCTGGAATTTAATGACATTTTTCTAAAATTATAATTCAATAAGCACTCAACTCTCTCTCTCTCTCTCTCTTTGGACTGCTGTGAAGGACCAAATGGTACAGTAAGCAAAGGATAGTCTCTAAAAATTGACACACTTCCATTCAGCTATTTAGTATGAGTAGGATTTGAGTAGTTACATAGGTTCTCTACATATAAAGAATAATAACCCACCTTAAAAGGATTAAAAACTTTTGCATGCGAATGTGTATTTCAGCACGTACATACGTTAGATCATTATTATATGTTGATTTTCTGTGTTCTAAGAAACACATGGAATTTCAACATTAAAATGCCCCAAATTCACTAGGGGAAGGAAAGCATAAATTTGGGTCTACACTCAGGCCTAATTTTACTAATTGGATGATACCAGAAAAGTTATATAAATAAGCCCTCAGAGTTTCAGTTCCCTCCATTATATAAAGAGAGAGAGAGAGAGAGAGAGAGAGAGAGAGTGTGTGTGCGTGCATGCGTGCATGTATCTCCCACCAACCAAAAATATTTGATATAAAAATTACAATCTGTTCCGCTACAATGCTTATTTTTATATGTGAATTCATTTGTGTTTGTTAAATAGGAGCATTGTGGCAGTGTAATTCAGAAGGCGGGTTGATTTATAGACATTTCTTTTTCATCATATGATGTTTTGCAACACTGAGAAACTATAGTGGAATGTTAAGTACACCAGTGTAGCTACGCCCTGCAAGCCTCAGAGAGCATGGTAGTATATATGATGTTCACTTACCCCCACATTCTGCCTCTGGCTCAGTTTTGCCATGTGTCTTCTTTGAAGGTGTTTCTTGAACAATTTTCCCTTATCAGAGCAACTACACTGCCTCTTTCTATGCTACTCCCTAAAGCCACCTTTTCCTTCTTTTTTTTTATTATGTTTTTATTGGTGCATTGTAGTCTCACATCACAATGAGTATCAGTTTGGTGTTAACATACATGCACACAGCTCTTAGTGTCCCTCCCCCCCGCCTCCCCCCCACATGAAGCACTGAGAATGATGTTGGTATAATCTCATATATACACATTGTTTATGACAGTAATTCCATGGATTCACTACTTTCTTCCCCTTCCCCTTCCCTTGTACCCCTTCCCTTGCACCACTGAGGGTTCTCCATTGTCAATGAAGGGTCATATGTTTTCATTAATACGCGCAACTTAGGGAGTTGTGGGGATACCTTTTCCTTCTTAAAGAGACGAAATCTTTTTTTTTTTTTTAACTAAGCTCATATTTTTCATTAGGATTGTTTGCTGGTACTGCAAAGTTGAACAAGTCTTGAATGCTCTTCCCAAAGTCTACTTCTCCCATTATGTTGTCATTTTTAGAGTACAATTTTAAAATATGGAGATTTTAGCTGGGCATGGTGATGCATGCCTGTAATCCCAGTACTTGGGAGGCTGAGACAGGAGGATCACAGGTTGGAGGATAGCCTTAGCAACCTACAGTGTACCAAGATTCTCAGCAGACCAGTGAGACCCTGTTCCAAAACAAACAAAAATAAATAAATAAAAAGGACTGGGAGTGTAACTCAGAGGCAGAATGTCCCTGGGTTCAATCCCCAGTACTGCCAAAAAAATGTATATTTTCTTTATCTGCTAATCATTACAGTATAGTGTAAGCATCTATAAATCAGATAATGCATATAAAGTATCTAGCACATTGATCAGCGTATAGATCTTTAAATACCAGACTCCTTACTCTTTCAAGATATCAGTATTTCTCCTCAAAAGGTAGATGAATGAATTAAATGAAATTTAGGGTTTCTTTGAGCATGGGGGGTGTCCTTTGAGACTGTGAAAGAAAGCACAGTTCATTCTAATAACACCGACTAAAACCACCAGCTGAACATTGGAGCACCATGCACTAGGATTTGTGATTCAACAGAAAGAAAGCACAAAGATAGACTAAAAGAAAACCCTCAGACTTGAACGTAACGGTGCAACTTGTGTGTTTTCTTGAGTCCACCTGGTCCCTTCTAACCAACAGGAGATTCCCCCAGCTGCTTATGATTTTCATGCCACTTTAATGGTTTCATTGAAATCTCCCCTGAAAACTGAACCAATTAGTAGGTACCTGTGCTTTTGGGATGCCCTGATGGAAACTTCCTTCTCAGCATGATTCCTGAAACCATATACACCGTGCACAGCAAGTGACCGAGGGTGACTGGCAGAAAGGAATCTCAGCACAATTAATAGAGGTCATTGCACACCACCATGCCAGGAATGACAAGAACTTCAAGGAAGTCATTGGATTTGGCCTCTGACCAGTTCCTACTTAATCTTGCCCTCCAATTCACTAAGCCAAGACGCTAAAAATCACAACTGAGCTAGCAGTGAAAACATGCACATCAAACTTAACTCTGGAAGCTGGGAGATTAAATTAGTATAGACACAGAGGACCAACTGGACATTGTAATTAATCCACTACCAGGCAAAATGGCTACATTTTCTGAATGTAATTCATGCTTTTTTTGTGGGGGGAGGTATTTCTCGCTAGTCCATCTATCTCACTGAGGATAAGAGGATGCAAAAGGACCACTGGACATGTCAAAATAGCTCTCTAAAACACAATCAAGGTTCATTTTTTTTAACTCAAAGAACACAGTACAGTATCTTTAAAATAGTATGTACTGATAGATATAGGGGCTCACACCTGTAATCCCAGCTACTCAGGAGGCTGGAGCAGGAGGATTGCAAATTGGAGGCCAGCCTGGGAAACTTAGTGAGACCCTATCTCAAAATAGAAAATAAAAAGGGATAGGGTTATAATTTAGTGGTGGAGCACCCCTGGGTTCAATCCCCAGTACCACAAAAAAAAACAAGTGCTGACTAAATATGAATTAATTTTTCTTTCCCTGCAACAGATCAAAAAGATGTAAAAAAAACTACTCTCATTAGAATGATGGTTTTCCTTAAAGCAAAAGCAAAGAGATACTTTAAAACATAAGTAATTGTCCGTTATATTTCTTGTGGAATAAAATTAAAATAAAAACCCATGCATCTAATTTGGGTCTCTGTTGATTGCATTCAAGCACACTTTTCTCTGAGCACTCTTCCAAAGTGTCAGGGACTGGACACTATATTTTCAATGTGACTATTTTTATCCTTCTTTCTCCTTTCCTCTCCAAAGAGCGCAATTCACTTTGTCAAGTAATTTTCTTAATAAATGGCCCCAAATTCCTATGCAA
Source organism: Glis glis (assembly GCA_004027185.1). Taxonomy (NCBI): domain Eukaryota; kingdom Metazoa; phylum Chordata; class Mammalia; order Rodentia; family Gliridae; genus Glis; species Glis glis. The sequence continues at coordinate 9,184 of PVJS01025756.1, forward strand.
CAAAGACATGACAGTGAGCCAGGAGATTATGTCTGCCCACTGTATTCTTAGCCACAGAATGACCATAGAATTATCAGAGACAAGGAGACCAGAGAGAAAATTAAATAGGATCACCACTCTAACCACACATGGGCTTGCAGGCCAGTGTTACACAATTCATTGTTTCTTGTGGACCTGTTATGTGCTTAGCATTGGAAGAATAATGGTGAACTAAAAATCGACATGGTCTCTGTTCTCATGGAGATTACTGTTGGGTGGAGACCTACACTAGCCAAGTACTCGCATTGATGGATACAAAAGCCAAGCCCGATGCCCTGAGAGAAATGGGATGCAGGTAATGTTACTAGAGTGTATAATGAGACAACTGGATCAAGACCAGGAAGGGATGAGGGTGTACTTTCCTGGAAAAAAAAGGGACTCATGTTGAGATTCATAAGGTGATGGGGAGTTGGTAAAGCAAAGGGGTGAAGGGCAGAGAGAAGTGATTGACTATGCAAAGGTCATGTAGTGGAAAGTCTACACGTTTTTCTAGGCCACGTTAAAGATACTGTTCATTTGTTTTCTTTTTCAGAGCAGTGGGAAAGTTCTGAAGGAAAAGGTCTAAAGTCGATACAGGATGAACAGAGTACAGGCTGTTACTGAAACCTAGCAAAAGATGATGGCAGCCTTCTTTCTATTCATTCATTCATTCATTCATTCATTCATTTCAAACAGGGTCCCGCTAGGTTACTGAGAGTCTCACTAAGTTGCTAAGACTGGTCTCGAGCCTGCAACCCTCTTGTCTCAGACTCCTAAGTCCTGGGATTACAGGCGTGCACCATGGCACCTGGCGTAGCTTTCTCTAGGATAGTGATAATGGACATAAGGAGATGTTGACATATACAAGAGGTGATCTGGAGGTTAAAAAATAAAGAAATCTGTAATCCAAGGGTTGTGTTGGATAAGGGCGGTCAGGAATAGAGAGGAAGATGCAAAAAAGACCTGTAAGTTTTCTAATGCATACAGCTAAGTCCCAACTTAATCAAGACATTGTGGAAGGTGGCTTGGTTGGAGGAAGATGCTTGAGAGTTATTTTATGTGGGATCTCAGGGCCGAGCAAGCTTTGGCCTTGTCCCTCCAGCCATTTCTTTGAAAAGATGAGATTTATTCACCTGGAAACTGCTTCTGCCATTGGATGGAAAACACTGTTAAGGCCACATTCCCAGTGGCCTCTGTGAATGATTACAGACTGCTAGGATTCCATTCTGAGGGCAGATGCTGAGAATCATGACTGAAAGCAGCATTCTATCCACAGGGGATTCCTCCCACCAGTGTTCATGTGTATTTTTCAAAACGCATTAGTGTGTCTCCAGTGTAGCCAAAAACGCTGAACCCTGAGACAGAGATTGCTATAGCAAAAGTACCTCCCTGACTGTGACTCAAAGAGAAAGCTCCCTTTCTTTCCTAACCTCTGCCCCAGCAAGCTACAAAGCTTTCTTGGAACTTCTCCAGTGACTTCTTGTTTTTAAAGCATCTGTGATGCACTTTGAGAAATGGTTCATGGTGAAAGGATATGTGGTTTCTCGGTCTCTGATACAAAGGGATAAACAAGGGAGAAGGTGCAGAGAAAGATGCAGGGGGGAGATACAAATTCAACAACCAGGCAAGGCTAGAACTTAGTTTTAAGAAGCCCATGCACAAACCTGGACACACCAGAACACAGTGACTAACTTTTGCACCATCAACCACCAATTTTGATGCATTTGCCTATAGAGCTTGACCCCCAATAGGGAATAATTTATTCTTGAGATTTGAGTCATCCAGAGGGCACACTCCTGCCCCTGTATGAACTGGATATTCCCTCCTAATGATTGGCAGGGCACAAAGAGTTCAATAGAAGCATTGATCCATAGAGACCTTGTCATTCACATGCATGACAGATGTGTGGTCCGAGAGACCTCTAGGAGGGGAGGTGGGAAGAGGACCAGCTTAAGCATACTGTGGCCACGGTGCTGAGGTTGTTCTTGTTTCTATGCGTATACAACATGTAAACTGAGAAGACCCCCAGCTGCCAGCAGGCTGGTGGGTGAATGTGTCATTCCTTTGGTACCTGGAAGGACCTTTTTTCATCTGAGACTTTGCATTTTGATAGAGTTCATTATTTTTTCTATGTGTGGTACTGGGGTTTGAACCCAGGGGCATTCTACCTCCAAGCTACACTTCCAGCCCCATTTTATTTATTATTTTGAAACAGGTTCTCACTAAGTTGCAGAGGGCCTTGCTAAGTTGCTGAGGCTGGCCACAAAACTGTGATCCTCCTGTCTCAGTGTTCCAAATACTAGGATTACAGGCCTGTGCCACCATGCCCAGCTTAGAGTTCGTTACTTTTAAGAGCCAAAGGATTTAGACCAGGACTTCCCTGATAGTGTATTACATCTAATCCAATTCAACAAAACTTCACTGATGACTTATTATGGACAGACAGGCATAATATTCTGATTCTCAAAATACGGCAAACCTGAGAATTACCAGAAAGACCTGTTAAAACACAGAATGCTGGGTTCCATTTCCAGAATTTCTGATTCATCAGCTCTGGGATGGGACCCAGAAATGATATTTTTAGCAAGCATCCAGGGAATGCTGATGTTGCTGGTCTAGGAGCTCTATGACCTCTGCCAGAGGCAGTTAAAACAAAGCGCTTCGTTCATGTTTAAAATAAGATACAGTTCATCTGAAGACATGATCATTTGCCAGTAGCAGGTGCTTAATAACTAGTTGTTGAGCAGATGCATAAATGAATGAAAACACAGAATGGATACTGTGTGTGAAAATGGAAAGGGGGGATTTTTATTTTGGATAAGGACTGTGCCCTTTGAAAAGGCATCATGGGTGGGGCTACCTCCGTTGTGCTTTGAAGGTCCAATAGGATTTTTTTCTAAAGAGAAATGGCTGCAGGAAGAATTCCCACAATCAGAGAGCAGCATGGCAAAGGCATAGAGGAAAGAAAGGAGATGTGCATGGGGGAGAGGGGTGAACCCACCACCCAGGTGGGTGAGTACGATATTACAGAGGCCATGCTGCTACCAGTCCTCTTTCCCCTACCTCCTGGAAGGAATCTGCTTCTTCTTTTACTCTCCATTTCCTCCCCTAATGCCCTTCCCTTTCCTCTTCAGGCAATTTTAATTTCCCTTTACTTGGGACTGTGACAGATGCTTTGGAGGCCAGCATTCATATCCACCCAGCCCACCAATTCCTGGGTAGATCTAATAGAGGTGTCTTAGCCAGCATTCTCCCTGCTGTAAATCAATAAGCCTGAACACACACAACTTAGAGGAAGGAAGATTTATTTGCTCACAGTTTGGGAGATTTCAGAGGCTCAGTCCATGTCAGGCCAGGTCTGTGGAGCTCAGGGCATGGCTGTGGGAAGCAGAGAGATGAGAGAAAGGGCTTTGCTCTCACATCATGGAGGATGGAAAACAAGAGAGCAAGCAAGGAGATTCAAAGACATAAGTGTAGTCCTCAGGGCCACACTCCCAGGGACGTACCTCCTCTAGTCACACCCCACCTGCTTAGGTTACCACCCAGTAAATCCATTATAATGGATTTATCTACTGATGAGATTACAATCCTCATGACTTATTTAGATCAACTCTGAACATTAATATATGAGCTCTTCAGGGGGCATTCTATATCTAACCATAACAAGAGGGTTGTGTGCAGATGACTGAGACCCGCATCAACTATGTTCTATCACTTCTCCCTGTCTTTCTGTCTCAGAGCTTCCTCCAAAGTTCAGGAACTGTGTCATCCTATATGCAGGAACATTCAGAAGGGTAGGGCTGTTTACACTGTGTGTGTGAGATTAAACAGTGGAGATGAGGATTCATTGCATGCTTGACCCAGCACCTTGTCCTTAAGAGGTGGGACTCCATGGCATTAAACCAATTGCACAGTGGTAAAAATGCCACTAACATACCCTTTATTTATCAGTGTTATTGTTGCAGTTCTCCTCCCTTTTCTTACTCTACCCTGTTTTCTGGGATCATCATCCATATAAACTACCTGAATCTTTATCCTAGTCTCAAGAACCCAAACCAAGATGTGGTCCTCACAGAAAATGCACAGCACAATTATAATTATACTTTCCTTGTATGTTTATCTGAAGTCATAGATGATATTTCAAGAGTAATGATGGACTGGGCATGGTGGCACACACCTGTAACCCCAGTACTTGGGAGGCTGAGACAAGAGGATTGCAGGTTCTAAGACAGCTTCAGCTACATAGCAAGACTCTCAGCAAGACCTTGTTTCAAAACAAAAGATTAAAAAGAGCTGGGGGTATAGAATGACCCTGGGTTCAACCTCCAGTACCAAAAGGAAAAGAAAAAAAAAAGCAATGCCAGTCAGCTACAATGGACTTGCAAGTAACAAAACATGGGTTAGCCAGTTTCCCTTCAGACTATAAGACGTTAACAGCACTGAAGACAAAACAGATGGTTTTCAGTATAAGTGATGGATTTTCTTACTTAAAAGTAGCTCCTGATTTTTGTGACCACGATCTCATCATTTTAAAAGATAATTTGATTAGTACATTGCAATTATGCATCATAGTGAGGCTCACTGCGATACAAACACACATGCACACAGCTCTTTTGTTATTTCCTTCTACATCCAAATGAGAGCTACCTCTGGGATAATCGAAAAGTTCTAAACAGTTGTCCCTCAATGATATACAAACTCTGTCTTACGGCATTTCAAAGTGAGATACACAAATACCCGCTTTGCACCTGAGTTTGCAAACTGATTAACCTGCGTGATAAGGACACTCCCCCAACCACAGCGAAGCTTCAGGAACAGAAAGTCAAGTGAGTCCTCAGCTTGCTGGGTTACAGGAAAGGCTCTCATCGTTTTATCTAGGATCCACTCCACGCTGATTCACACTGGAAACCTGATTTTTGTGGACTCTATGTAGGGCTTTTTCATCAAAGCACAGGCATTTAGCAGCAGGCAAATGCCATAGCTCCCCTTCAAGAGGATGATAGCTGAGGCTTTTAGTGGAGGGAAAATGAATGGTCACCAACATGAATATTTCATCATTCACTCCCCAGGCGCCCAGGAGATCAACATATACAAATTACACTGATGTGGTGCCAGGAGGAGGCCGCCCAGAGCTTGCCAGGTAGGAGGTTCCGGAAAAGCACTTGAAATTCCACCCACTGCATGGTATGACTTGAAGATGGCTGGAAACCTTCGTAAGCATTTGAGGGTCTTAACAAGCTCTCTGAACTTCAGGTGTCTTCGCTTTTTGCTAAAATCACTGAAGATGCTGATTGGGGAGCCACTTCACGTGCCCTTGCACCCTATATTCTGAGCTCAATGAATTATTTCAGTGAGGGTCTGAGTTCCTCCCTGTCTGGTTAATGTTCTCAGAAGGCTGTCCACCAATACAGAAATTTTAAAATTCCCTTAGATTATGGGTTGATAAGTATAAAAAGCCAGATATCACAAGGTAAAGGAATGAGAAATAAAATGGATGGAAAAACAAGGTATATGGGAAAAATCAGAAACCATCTTCCCTATCCTAAATAAAGAGCTCGATTCTCTCAAAATAGCACCTCTCCATCCAGTATTGGTAGAGAGCTTTATAGTTCATAACACACATTGATACACATTATATCAGTTGATTCAAAAAGTAGGTAGGACAGATGTCTTCATTCCTACTTGAAAGATAAAGGAACTGTGTTTCAAAGAGTTAAGTCACTTATCCAAAGTCCCATTAGTGACCTGAGACCAAAATTCAGGACTTCTGACTCAATTAGTGACCTAGGGCCAGAATCCAGGACTTCTGACTCATAGTCTAGAGCTTTCTCTGCTAAGCTGCCTCTCCAAAGCCAGATGGCAGATGGGCCTTCACTTGGATCCGTTCCCTAGCAAGGTGTCCTCATTTGTGGGTGAAAGCCACAAGAGGTGCCTGAAGTATGTTCTGTAGACTGCTGCATGTTTCTCTGTCCTCTGAGAATCAGCTCTTGGGTCAGACTGAATCTTGGACTTTCCAGTTATTAGCCGTGTCCTTTGGTGAAGTTATTCTATTGCAAGTTGGGACTACATCAAACCAAAGAGCTTCTGCTCTTTAGTAACAAAATGAAAAGGCAGCCTATGGATGAGGAGAAAATATTTACTTATTATATATCTGATAAGGGATTAATATCCAAAATAGGTAAGAAACTTATACAACACAATGGTAAAAACACAATAACCCTATTTAAAATTGAGCAAAGGATCTGAATAGACATTTTTTCAAGGACATAAAAATGACCAGTGGATATCTTAAAAGTTGTTCAACATCACTAATGCAAATTGAAACCACAACGAGGTTTCATCTCACACCTGTTAAGATGGCTATTCTCAAGACAAGTGGTAACAAGTGTTGGCATGGGTGTTAAGAAAAGGGAGCCCTGTGGGAGGCTGAGACAGGAGGATCACAGGTTTGAGGCCAGCCTCAGCAACTTAGCAAGACCCTGTTTCAAAATAAATAATAATAATAATAAAATGACTGGAGATGTAGCTCAGAGTTAGAATGTCCCTGGGTTCAATCCCTAGTACCCACCCAAAAAAGGAACCCTTATATATTGCTCATAGGAATGTAATTTTGTATAGCCATTATGGAAATACCAAATGGATGTGCCTCAAAAATTAAAAAGAGAACTATCATATGACCCAGCAATCCCTCTGTTAAGTATATACTGCAAGGAAGTGAAATCAGCCCTTCATAGAGAGATCTGCACTCTTGTGTTCATTGCAACATTATCCACAATAACCAAGATATGGAATCAGTCTAAGTGTCCACTAGTGTATGAATGAAGAGATTATGGTACACACACACACACACATACACACACACACACACACACACACACACACACACACACACAGAGGAATATTATTTGGGCTTCAAGAAGAAGATACTGTTAATTGCAACAACCTACATGAAACTGGAGGATATTATACTAAGTGAAGTGAACCCAACACAGAAAATGTAAGTGAAAGGGTAAAATTGGCAGCTACATAGGATCAGTAAATGTAGAGATCTAACGCACAGCATGAGGATTATGGTTAATGATGTTGTGTTGTACACTAAACATTGGCTGAGAGAGCAGGGTTTAGGTGCTTTCCCCACAAGAACAAAAAAGGTAACCATGCGAGGCGATGGAGATGCTAATTGATGTGACTGTAGTAATCATTTCACCATGCATACACCTGTCAAAACTCACGTTGTACACCTTAAATATATACAATAATAAATAAATGCACATCCCCACTCCCAGGGATGTATAATATTTTCTTGGTAAGATGCCCAAAGAATTAAATAAAAATCCAAGAATATCATCTTAACACAGAGCTTAGAATCCAGTTGTGCACAGAAGTGAGCTGCTATGTTGTTGATAACAATGGCGATGCTAGTTATTATTACAAGTCCTAAATGAAATCAGCAAGTCCAAGCTAGCCTGTGAAGTAGGCAAGCTAGACTTTGGCCATACATGCATCCCTATTATGTTATCTTTTACACAAACACATTTATCTTGAGCTATTATGTAATTCAATTTTATCCAGGTTAGTAGATCTTATATATTTTTTAACCCAGGGCCATAATGTTTAGACTTAGAATACTACATGTGTTTGGTGTTGGCATATATATGTGCCAATACTATGTGTGTGTGTGTGTGTGTGTGTGTGTGTGTGTGTGTGTAGAGCAAGAAACACCAAAACAAATGGTTGCCTCTGGGGAGAAAATATGGAAGTATTATGGGCCCATTTATGCTGTTAATTATTTCTTAAGTTCAATGCCAGTTCTGTGGATATTTATTGTATTATTAAACATGAATTCATAAACAAAATAGGGATGTGTGTGTTTCCATGATGTAGAGGGTAATCAATTAAGGATTTTAATTCATCCAATGTTCAAGTCCAAAATATAAAAATTAGAGTTAAAAAGCACAAAATCAAAATATTTTAAAGACTGCATTATATATAAGGTATATGTGGAATGGTATATGTTTAGAAAGAATACTAGTATTTAGTCACTGAACTATCTTCAAAAATCCTTGAAGTTTATTCCTAAGTACATCTCTATGCATTTCAGTGGTTCCATAGCTGAGTCACTTACGACTATTTTTTTTTTTGTGTGTGTGTGTGTGTGCATGTGTGTCTATGCGTGTGTGTGTACACACACACGTGCATTATTGGAGATTAAACCCAGAGGCATTTTACCTCTGGGCTATACCTTCAGCCTTTTTTGTTTGTTTTGTTGTTTGTTTTGAAACAGGGTCTCACTAGGTTGCTGAGAGTCTCTATGCTGCTGAGGCTGTCCTCAAACCTGGGATCCTCTTGTCTCAGCCTCCCAGGTACTGGGATTGCAAGTGTGAGCCACCATGCCCATTGCTGATAATATTTGAATCCATCTCAGTGAAGTTATGAGAGAAAATGTCCTTCCAGAGTCAGCTGGGCTCAAACCTTCATAAAATCTTGGCCACTTAGTAAAAATAATTATAAGAACCCTTAGACACAAAATTCTTTCTTTTTTTTTCTGGTACTGGAGATTGAACCCAGCATGCTACATACCCAGCTACCCAGCCATTTTTTATTTGAAAACAGGATTCACTAAGTTGTTGAGGGTCTCACTAAATTGCTGAGGCTGTCCTTGAACCTGCAATCCTCCTGTCTCAGTCTCCTGTAATCCCTCCCAAGTACTGGGATTACAGGCATGTGCCACCATGCCTAATGTTCTCATTTCTAAAATCGCAGAATAGCATATTTTTTGCTGTAGGCATGGCATGTCTTTAGCTGAGGTCCTCATACATTGAGAGACTTAATAATTTAGACCCAACCTAAAGCAGCTACAGAAACAGAAACTGTAAGTTAATATTTGTAGAGTGCTCTGAAGTGTGTCTGGCAAACAATAGTGCTATATAAGTGCTTGTTAAATAAATCTCTTAGGAAATTATGACTGCCTTTGCAACAAACCACTATTTGATTCTTCAAGATTCTATGGCTTATTTGCCATGAGAACAATTTGCCAGAGGAAAATGAGGATGGTCTCTATATATATTCTCGCTTTGTTGAACAAGTTAGCAATGGTTTTCATTGTTGTTGTTGTTGTTGTGTGTGTGTGTGTGTGTGTGTGTGTGTGTGTGTTACTGAGGATTGAACCCAGGGGCATCCTACCTCTGAGATATACCCCCAGCCCTTTTTATTTATTTATTTTTTGTTTTTGAAACAGGGTCTCACTAGGTTGCTGAGAGTCTCACTATATTGCTGAGGCTGTCCTTGAACCTGTGATCCTCCTATCTCAGCTTCCCAAGTACTGAAATTACAGGCATGGGCCACCATGCCCAGCTCTTAGCAATGTTTTGCATTTCCAAGTCTAGGGTATTCTATTAATGACAAGGTGTAACCTTATAAAGTTCTAGGAAATTTAGCCCATTTGGACTCTTACAGCTTTTACATTACAAAATGTTCTTACCTGAAGCCTTAGCTCAGTTAACAATTTCCATAAATAAATAATGCATATTATTTCACTATTTTGCACACTGAAATAAATTAAATGTGTTTATTTTATTTTATGGAGGACACTGTGGTTACCTTCCAATTGTCCATCCCACACCTTCTCCAGTGTGTAGCAGAAATATAATTTGGGGTTGAACTGCCCCAACCCAAGACCCAATATGTATCCCAGTTGGTCAAAGCCAATTAAGACAATCCATACCACTTGCTGGAGATGGAAGGGGTACATCTAAAGAGAGGATAAAGACTTCTTCAAGCAATTGTGCAAAGCTATACTCTTCCCACTCTTAATATAAACACAGAAGCGCATGTCCTGAGTTCTTACTGGTGGCCAGGTTGGGACCACGAGGAAGCCAGGCTGGGTATGAACCCAATGCACAAAGTCGGTAAAACAGAACTGCAGAGAAGTAGATTCAGGGCCTGTTTATGCCCAAAGGCTGCTCCACCTCTTGATGTTCAGTTAGTGAACCACAAATCTCATTTGTTAATTAGCCTGAGCTGAGAGCCCTGTAGCATTCAAATTTTGATAACAGAAATGAAGAATTGGATGAATTGTGGTAAAAAAGGACAACAGTGAGGGCTTTTCTGTCTATAATTGGGGAATTGATAAGCCTTTTTATTGACTTATTTAATAACCAATAAATCATAAACAATCAAAGATAGAAGGCATACAAGAAATATCACCCATATCTCTGGTGATTTCCTTCATTATATCCTTCGATTATTTTGACTTCCCAACATAAAGAAAAAGTGGTAAGTACTCACTTCTCCTTTTACATCAGCAGAATTTCCATACTCTTGTTTCTCACTGTAGGGAAATACAAATTCCATATTATCAGAAGGCTAGATCCCATTCTGTATACTAGTTCACTATTTTAAAAATTTCACTCTAATACCAAGTTGCTAATATTCCCACATCAGAGAATTCTGAACCGAATACACCTGTTTGCTGCCTCTGCCTCAGAGCAACTGTTTTGCTGATGAAGATTCACAGAAATTGAAAAAATAAGGAGCTTGCATTAAGCCATCCTGGTAGTGGCAGAAAAATGATAAAAATCTAAAACTCTGGCTTCTTTATCTAGTGCTCTCTTGAGTATACCATGTAAATAGATTAGAAAAAACACTGTGTCAGTCAGCTATTGCTGTGTAACAAACCACTCCAAAATTAAGTGCATTAAAATAAATACTTATTATCTGAAACTTAGGTTGACTGACATGGCTCTGCTTTCAGCAATAGATCTGTGGAGCTGATCTCATCTTCCTGGGATCACACACTGACCAGAGAAATCCTCCCCAGAGAGATGTGGGAAATACAGAATAGATCTCCCAAATGCACAGGTGTATTTCAAGCATCAGTTTGTGCTGCACATGCTAACTTCCCATCACCAAGTCCAAAGTCAAGGGGGAAAGGCTTTCATAGTCACTGGCAAAGTGCAAAAAATTGGGGACAATAATTTAACTTACTGCAAATGTAAACAGACTGAAGAACATTAAGGGAAAAAATAAACTCTCTAAAGTTAACAAAACACAAAGGAGGTTTGCAAGGAAGAGAAAAGAAGCAAGCATTGCAGTTATACAAAGTCTTGGATAATGAGTATGAAGGAAATACCTCATCTAGATCAAGTTCGCTTAGTTAGCTTAAGATAAGGATTAATGCTATAAATTTCTCATTAAATATTAAACCCCAGCTCCGTTATCCAGGCAAATTAGCCCAGATATTACCGATGCCAGTGAAACTCCAGGCTCTAATTTGGTAGATCTGAGCACTAACCAGTGGTATATAAATAGAAGTCTTTACCAAGGACAGATAAGCAAAACAGTCCTCTCTCCAATATTGAAAGTCAGATTGCAAATGAATTCTCAGGTTTCATTGGGAACACTGACTTTACCGTGGGACAGAAATAAAGATCATACTGGATTCGCTCACATTTTGAAAATGCCATCCATTTCTGACACTCTCTTCCTTCACTAGTCCTCAGGCAGCAGAAAACTATTCAAAGAACAAATGACTAGACCCCAAAAAACCTGGCTAGGGGAAGCAGGGTGGGGCTAAAGAAATCAGGGATGGCAGGGATATACGTTAAGGTCCCATGAAATGTTAAGGCCACATCAGACAATGCAGAAGCTGCAGACACAACAGAGAGCAACAGTGGTGGCCCTCCTGAGGCAGATCACCACCGTCGCAGGATATTCTGAGAGCAGCACCTATAGACACATGATCAATCAAAATCCACACTGGGTGTCTATGCAGAAGAAAACAATGATCATATATCGGTCTCTCCATCGTAGGCAGGCAGAGTAGGATGCAAGTTAGATAGTAATATGGAGAGTCTGGATTCAAGTCTAGATACTACTGTAGGAACAACTCCTAGCCCTGCTACTTCACTAGCTGTTAGGATGTTTGCAAATCCCTTCGATTAGCCTACGTAACCCTTGGTCTCCTCATCTACCAAATGCAGACAGTAATTCCCCTATCCCTTAGCCTTGTTGAGACAACTAAATAGAGATAATGTGGTTCAAGCAGTCAGCATGCTTAAAAAATGGCAAAGGTTCATTAACAGTAGCTAAGAGAATATGAGATATTATCTTGTAAGTGCTCACTCCAATTGGAGCAGACAATAAATGTTCGTTCAAAACTCGGTGAATTGCCGGGCGTGGTGGCGCACGCTCGTAATCCCAGTACTTGGGAGGTGGAGACCAGAGGATCCGGGTTCGCGGCCAGCCTCAGCTACTTAGTGAGGCCCTCGGCAACTTCATAAGACCCGGTTTCAAAATAACGTATGAAAATTAGGGCCAGGGTTGTAGCTGGGAGGTAGAACACCCCTGGGTTCAATCCCCGGTACCACACACACACAAAAAAAATCGGTGAATTGCCTTTCCTCTTCCATTCTGCATGGTATTCAATATGTATCAACTCTTTGAATAGTAAATCATGATTTTTTAATAAGAATTCACCAAAAAACAGTTTCAAGATGGAAAAGTGATTTGCATTCCTCATTTGGGTAGTGTTTTAGTATGGATCATTGAAAAAAATAAAGATTCCCAAATATCCGATTCAGTCAATTTGAAGAATCTACTTCTTCAAACAATTTCTCAGTTATTCTGAGGCAGATGGTCTATATTTTGGGGGAAAGAAACAGTATAAATCATGATCCTCTCTGTATCAAAAGAAGAAAAAATGATTTAAAATACTTTAACAGATCCTCACTGAACTCCACGGATTGACATTTCTAAAGAGATTCAGAACAGCTTTATAAATGAAAACGGATTAGTTCAGGATCTACTATTTGAAAGAGAGGAAATTTCTCCTCCCACTCCCAGTTCTTTAAAGAATTTGGGACCTATCATTTTCCTTTGTGATGTTCCATAATGCAATGAAATAAATGAGGATATTCTGTAGCCGGTAAAATGCGTACAAAAGTTTCTTCTTGGAAAATGATAACAAGTAAAAAGCTTTCAGGATAGACTTAGAGCCCTAGAAAACAGCCCCAGAGAAAGGGGAACATTTTCAGTCCTGGGAGTGACCCAGTGATGTCATCCCAACTCAATGTTATCATGTTTACATTTGGTGGGATTAGAGTTGCTCAGAGATAGGAAATTGTGCCATAGACCACCCAGCTTATAAATAGCTACTCCGGTTTAAGAACCACACTCTTCAAAGGTTTCTTTTTTATTCTTTCTGTTAACCCAGTGATTTTCAGCCTAGGATCCCAGGGTAGTAAATGAGGAACAATACAGGTTTGCCCATCATTTTCAGTAATACTCTAGATCTAATGGGAATTTGCTCATAATACACTCATGGAAGTCAAATTTAAAAGCCAGTTTTTGCTGTTACCTGAAATTGTATAAACTGAGTTTGGCAATACTGATGTTCTCAGGCTGCCCAGGAATTCCACAAAGACTCTGGGAAAAATTCAAGAAATTACTGCCTTCTTGAAGAATTTTATGGGGTATGATTGGTCAATCTGACTTGGGCACAAAACCGTAAAGAAAGAAGACACCCTCATTCTAGTAGAATTTGCTCATTCATACCAAATCGAGAAACAACTAAAATAAAGTTACCCACAGCATTAAATGGTGTTTACTGCCTGTATAACTTACTTAACTTTACCATGTAGTGGCATCGTTGCTGAAGTAATGATTTATGCATTTTCATAACATTATGATAAACTTGGACCATTGCTTTAAATCTAGATACATGTTTAACTGGAAAACCAGTAACAACTGGTTTTAATAACCAGGCAAAAGTAGTTATTATTTTATGAATTGGTCTAGTAAAAAATCTTTCATAAAAAACACAAATCTTTGGTGACATTAAAAAGAAAAAAATCCTAAAATTACTTTACTATACCAAGCTACCCCTTGCTGCAAATCACGATTTAGGTCTCTGAGCTACAATTCTAAAATTCCCAAAGTGAACAGATTTCCAAGAAAGAATAGATACAAAACATTGGCTGTTTGGACAGAATTTAACTCCGCATTTGAAATGAATAGAACATTTTTTTCTCTCCCCGTTGGAAACCCCAAATTTTGAAACACATTGCTTCACAACTTAAGATAAATATACCCAGCTAATCTGGCTGTATCAAACATTTAAATTCATCATGAAAGAATCATTATGGGAATTCCATATATTTATGGCCTCACATATAGTAAACTTCTTGGTTAGAGCGTTAGCTCCACGCCAAAACATATGACTCCTACTTACTTTCTTGCCTGGCTTTCATCTTTCATTCCTGTTAAAAGCTTCAGGAGTCTCCTCTTCGAAGCCATTTGGCCTCATCTGGTCTTACTTCCTCATAGGCTTCATAAGGAAGTCGTGAGGGGAAGAGACTGTGCCATTAAAAAGCAAAATGAAAACCAGGTGAGGTGGCGCACACCTGTAATCCCAGTACTTGGGAGGCTGAGACAGGAGGATCACAGGTTCTAGGCTAGTCTCAGTAAGTTAGCGAGTGTTATGGTCAGATATAGACTGTCCCCTGAAAAACTCAGGGTTGAAATGGTTAATTCATGAGGGTGGTAACGTAGGCCGATGGGGTGTGGCTGGAAAAGGCAGGTCCCTGTGGCTGTGGCCTTAGGGACTGTGCTTGTGTCTTTGAATCCCCTTGCTTGCTCACTCTCTCTGCTTCCAGCCTCCATGATATGAAAATATGAAAGCAGAGCCTCTCTCTCTCTCTCTCTCTCTCTCTCTTTCCCTCTCTCTCTTTCTCTCTCTCTCTCTGCATCCCACCATCATGCCCTGAGCTTCAGACCCTGGCCTCATCTGGACTGAACCTAGAATCTCTAAAAAACTATGAACAAATAAATCTTCTTTCCTCTAAGTTGTGTTGTTGGTCATTTTGGATGATAGTGTTGTAAGGAAGCTGCCGAGAGAGACAACTCAAAGCTCATGTCCAAATCAAAGAGTCATTTATTCATGGCCGCGGGCTGTCTCCTCAGTACAGAACTTAAGAGAGCAGCCCCGACTTAAGAGAGCAGCCCCGACCGGTAGAAGGACAGGGTTTATATAGCAACCCAGAATTACATCAGCTGTAACAAATAGTTACAGAAGCTAACTTAGGCAGTTACAGCGGTTATCAATTTCTGGAATCTGGGTCAGTTACAGGGCATCTGATTCTGTCAACTATAGGTCACTTCTGGGGACCCACCACCTGCCCAGTTATTCAGCTCAAAATCAAATGGAGTCAGTCTGACTATCTCAATAGTAGTAGAATGTTGATTGAGACAACAAGACTCTCAGCAACCTAGCAAGACCCTGTTTCAAAAATAAAAATAAAAAGGGCTGGGGGTATAGTTCAGAGGTAGAATGCCCCTGGGTTCACTCCCTAGTACCATAAAAAAAGAAAACAAAGGAAAAATACAGTAGTTTTGTTTAATATGAACTGCATAGGAATCCTGTTAGCTAAATAAATTCAAAAGCAAACAAAAAGAAATAAAATTGCCCATTATATGCATGTTGCAACCTCTGCTTACCATGGAAAATGAAAATTACTATCAACATATTAACAATTTGGAGATACTACCCAGTGTGTGCACTCAATTCTCTCTGCAGTCTTCAGCAAGAAAAAAAAATAGAATATCTGCTAAGTTGCAACTGGATACAAGTTCTGGATATTTTTGTACTTTTATTATTTCAAATACATCTTCAGCATTTTTATCCCTTTTGTCTCAATTTCTGATAGCTCAAGTCAGCCTTCCTTCCTCTGAATCTCAAGCTGTGTATCCAAAGTCCCAAATTCCAAGAATATCCAACAAGAAGCAACCAAGGAATGCCCCAAAGTATTTCTCTTAAAGTGAACATTTCTTAATTCTTTTTACCAGGGATTGAACGCAGGGGCGTTCTACCTCCGCGCTACACCCCCGGCCCTATTTTTTTTATACTTTATTTAGAAACCGGGTCTCATGAAGTTGCGGAGGGCCTCACTAAGTAGAGAGGGAGAGAGAGACAGGGAGAGAGAGAGAGAGAGAGAGAGAGTGAGAGAGCTAAGGCTGGCCGCGAACCCGGATCCTCCGGTCTCCGCCTCCCAAAGTACTGGGATTACAAGTGTGCGCCACCACGCCTGGCTACCATTTCTTAATTCTTTTAAAAATATGAAGGAAGAGCGTTTACATTTTATAGGCACCTGTCATATTTCACACACTGTGCTCATCCACATACCATGCTCAGGACTTTAGATAAAATATCTTAATATCTGTAGACATGGTATCACTCTACCCATTCTATTTATTTTATTTTATTTTATTTTTGGTTCTGGGGATTAAACACAGGAGCATTCAACTTCAGAGCTACACCCCCAGCCCTTTTTTTATTTTGAATCAAGGTCAGGCTAAGTTGCTGAGGGTCTCTCTAAATTGCTGAGGCTAGCCTTAAACCTGTGATCCTCCTGTCTCAGCCTCCCAAGTACTAATGTTACAGGCATGCGCCACCACACCTGGCTACTATACTCATTTTCAGTAAGGAAATTAAACCTTAGAGAGATGAAATGGCCCAAGGTTGAGAACCAATACATGGTAGGGCTGAAACAGCCCCTATGTGACAAATTTAACTATATTATCCTTACTTAATTGGACGTAGATTCGTACTCAGTATACATACCCTGTGTATTGGAGCTATTGGGTCACAAGTAACAAAGGCCCAACCTGAACTAGTTTAAACAAAATAAGAAAATCGGTTGACCCCATAAACAAATCCTACAAGGAAAGGATTGAGACTGGCTTTGCGAGGGACTAGAATCGTGGATTTGAAAGTTGAGTCTCTCTTCCTTCTCTCTACGCTGACTTCTATTCTAGTAGAATCTGATCATTCATACTAAACAACTAAAATAAAGTTACCCACAGCATTATACGGTGTTCATTAAACAAATCCTACAAGGAAAGGATTGAGACTGGCTTTGCAAGAGACTAGAATCGTGGATTTGAAAGTTGAGTCACTCTTCCTTTTCTCTACGCTGACTTCTAGTAGAATCTGCTCACTCATACCAAACAACTAAAATAAAGTTACCCACAGCATTAAACAGTGTTTAATGCCTGTATAACTTACTTAACTTCATCGTGTAGTTAAGTAAGATGAAGGGCATGGTGCCAAGCCATTACTCTCTGCTTTTATAGTCTTAGAATGTAAGACTCCAGACACCAGCTGCTGCAGAGAATTCTCAGGCCAGAGTTTCTCAACAGCACCATTTTGGATTGGCTAAGTCTTTGTTGGGAGGACTGTTTTGGACATCGTAGGATATTGAGTAGCCTTGTTTACTTCTCCCCACAGGATGTCAGTAGCATCTCTATCATGAGGAGCACAGGTGTCTCCAGACAGCACCCAAATGTCTCCCACCATGGGGTGGCAGAACTCCTCCTATTAAGAATCAAAACTATAGGAAGAACCATGAGGAGACTGGTTCCATTCAAGCATCCACAATCTTGGTGGCCAGAAAAATTGGGTCATGCTGGACGACGACAACTCAAATTCAGACCACGTGACTAGAGTGGGACAGCAGGGAGGGAGGGAGGGAAAGTCACAGAGAGGAGGTGGGCACAGCATAGAAGTGGCCCCTGAGGAGTTGACAGGACTGAGCTCTACTCCTGCCTGTGTCCATTCTACACAAATCACAGCAGGGAGGCAAGACAAACAGGCTTCTTTAGCGCTAAGGGAGTCTTGTAATGTTTGTTTGTTTGTTTGTTTGTTTGTTTGTTTGTTTTGTGGTACTGGGGGTTGAACCCAGGGGCATTCTACCTTTGAACTATACCTCCCAGCCCCATTTTATTTATTTATTTTTTTTGAAACAGGGTCTCACTAAGTTGCTCAGGGCCTTGCTAATAAGTTGCTGAGACTGGCCTCAAACCTGCAATCCTCCTGTCTCAGCTTCCCAAGTACAAGGATCTTGTGAATTTTGGGTGACCCAATGCCCACCTCTTCCATTGCATTCAATATGATTTTCTATGTTCCGGTTGCTCTCATGGAATATTTAATTTGTGCTATCTCTCTTTCTCCAAAGTTGATATTTTAAGTATAGTTTATTGTCATATAATAATTGCACATATGTCAGGGGTACAGTGTGACAATTCAATACTTGTATACAATGTGTAATGATCAAATCAAAGTAATTAGCATTTGCATCTATTTAAGTAGTCACCATTTCTTTGTATTAAGAACTTTCAAGGCCAGGCATGGTGGCGCACGCTTGTAATCCCAGTACTTTGGGAGGCGGAGACCAAAGGATCCGGGTTCGCGGCCAGCCTCATCTCTTTCTCTCTCTCTCCCTGTCTCTCTCCCTCCCTCTCTCTCTCTCTCTCTCTCTCTCTCTCTCTCTCTGTCTCTCTCTACTTAGTGAGGCCCTCCACAACTTCGTGAGACCTGG
>PVJS01025757.1:0-27574 GCA_004027185.1 Glis glis
GGGTCTCACGAAGTTGCGGAGGGCCTCACTAAGTAGAGAGAGAGAGAGAGAGAGAGAGAGAGAGAGAGCTGAGGTTGGCCTTGAACCCGGATCCTCCGGTCTCTGCCTCCCAAAGTACTGGGATTACAAGCGTGCACCACCACGCCTGGCTTCAGATACTTTTTAAAATTTAAATTTCTCATTTTATTCTAAAACACAATTGATTTCTCAGTCCTGTAGTTGCCTTTCCCTTTGAAATGCTTTTGTAACTCTTTGATTTTTCATTTCTATTGCTACTAGTTCATTTCAAATATTCACTATATTAAACTTATGTTATTTTACTTCAGTAACAGCACTGTTCCTTTGAATGAATTCTTGTTGCTTTTAAAACAAACTGAATTCCCATTGGATCAACTTCCAAAGTACTCTCATCCTGTTACTTCTCTATTCCGAATATTCAAAAGTTTCCCAATGTCAAAATTTGTACATCTTGGTCTAAACCTCTCTTGCCAACACCCCTATCCCTTATCATGAAAACCAAAAGATCTAGGCAAATCAAAAGCAGCAACAAAATGGAATGGGAGATAAAACAGCAACAACAAAACCCACAAAGAATAAGAAAAGGAGGAAAATAAGAGATGAAGCTTTTACTATACTTTTAAAACCCTGTCTTTTATTGGCTCTTTTATCAAGAGTTCTGATACATGGTGAGAACCCAATGGAACACTTGACATATTGGGCAGGCATACTCAGGTTAGGACTTTGAGCAGAAGAAGGTGCTGAGGCTATATGGAAAAATGTCCAGGTTGCTGGGAGAGCTACAAAAGGAAAAAAGAACAAAGGACTGAGCCCATATGTTCAAATTAAAACCAGTTTTCCAAACAGCCCTTCTCTGCCAAGTCCAACACAGAGAGAAGAGTCATGGCCCCATCCTGCCTCCCTTCCCATGGAAGTATTGACTCCAGTCACACTAATACATTCACTGGAGACTCTGGGCCTCTCTGCACTGGAGCTGGTAACCTGCCACACCAGAGAAGTTTGACTTGCCCCCAGACCATGTCTTTCTCTCAGATCACAGAACCCTGCTTTTTGGGGGGGGGATTACTGGGGTTACTGATAATTGAACCCAGGGGTCTTCTACCTTTAGTTATACCCCCAGCCCTACTTTATTTTTATTTTGAAACAGGGTCTCACTAAATTACCACATGCTGATCTTGAACCTGCAACCCTCCTGTCTCAGACTCCCAAGTACCTGGATTATAGGCTTGTTCCCCTGCTGCTCCCAGTAGGTAACATCTCTTTTTAGTGCACAGGCTTAGAGCTTACTTTTAGATCAGATTTGCCACTTCATATTTGCACTCCCCAAACAAGAAAATTACATTCAAAATTAACATCCCAGAGCAGTTGTTAAAGAAAGAGATAAAAAGGGGAACCTTACTCCTCTCCTCTTCCTGTTCACCATCCTAACTGGGACTGGATGCCCATTGTCTCATGGGTCTCCTCATTTGGTCCTCACCCTCCATCAGAACTCCAGTCTCGTTAACAGTTTTTCAGTCTGGCTCATAGATGACATGACATCAATACACAGGACACATTTTGAAGGTCATACCAAAAATTCTGTGCTTTTTGATTAGTTGCCTCTCTATCATTTCTCCACTCATGAAAATGGGTCATAACATGGATCCACTCATGAGAATGGCTTTATTAATAGGGATTAATAAATTTGAATTTTTTCAATGGATCTATTCTACTTTACATTGAATTTTTTTCAATGAATCTGTTCTACTTTACTAAAAAATTGTTAGCCTTTATATATTAACATTAGAGCATATTGTTTGTAGACACCTTACAAGTGATCTTGAGATTTATTAGAGGTTAACACGAATGACAACCATTTATAGCATCATACTTGTCTCGAAGGCCATACTGTACATTTATGTGACTAAATTTCCAGAAAGTCTGTGTCCCAGTTTTAATTATTCTTGCACTGGGCAACTACTTACAGCTTTTTTTTTTTTGTGGTACCGAGGATTGAACGCAGGGGCGTTCTACCTCTGCGCTATGCCCCCGGCCCTATTTTTTATACTTTATTTTGAAACTGGGTCTCACGAAGTTGCGGAGGGCCTCACTAAGGAGAATGAGAGAGAGAGAGAGAGACAGGGAGAGAGAGAGCGAGAGAGCTGAGGCTGGCCGCGAACCCGGATCCTCCGGTCTCCGCCTCTCAAAGTACTGGGATTACAAGCGTGCGCCACCACACCTGGCTTACAGCTTTGTTTTTTAACAGCTAAATTCTATGGAATACCATGGAACAAAGAGGTGGGGAAGCCAATTCAATCTGCTACCACCAAGAATTCTATGGCTTTCTGCCAAACAGCACATCAAGTATGAAAATCCTGGGACAGCAAAGTGATGATAGAGAGCCATTATACAGATAGTTGATAAGCATATGCTAATGAACCAGCTTCCCACTTCCACCACCAAAATACTATTGAATTTCAAGTGCTTAGGAAAGACTGAGTTTGAGATTTGCTCATAACCTGAAACTAGTTCGTGTGTAAAATTTTGGTGTTTGTGAGGAAACTCAAGTGCAGAACATTGTTTCAAAATCCTAATTGGGTTCTCCTACTTTGAAAATATTGAGTTGCTGAGACAGTTGAAGACAGTGGTTAATGGAGAGCTGAGGATTATCTCTGAATTTATAAAATTTGCTTTGGGGCTTCTTTCTATCAATACAAGAAATTAAGGACTAACTATAATCATGGCAAACAATCCATGCTTGTTCTTATAGCCCTTTGGCATTTTTTTGCATGTTTTATGGATGGTGTTCATCTGATATTATCAGTTGACAATATTAACTGTGGTGAAAATGATGATAGGAAGTAAAAATTAAAAATAGAATATAGCCTTGCCAAATTAGAAGCTTAATGAGAAAAGATCTCTCCCTCATTAAAATTTTTCCTATCTTTTCTGAACCAATTTTTGTGCCTCCTACTGTTACGCCCATTTGATTCTTCAAACTGAGCTTTAAGGAAAAGTTCCACCTTTGATTAGGGAGGCCCAATAATTTCATTAATGAAATGGCTAATTATGTCAAAACCTACATAACATCCCTGTATTCTTTTTCCCTGAAACGAGATTTGTGTTGACATAACTCTTCCCCAAAGGAAAGTAGTTGAAGACAGTTGCAGCTATGCGTACTTATCAGGTAAACTCTGTCCAAAATTAGAGATTTATAATTCTGAACCAATTGAGGATTTATAGTAACACAGTATAAAGTTATCTCTAATGCAAAAGAATGCGCAAGTTTTTTTTTCTTGAATCATTATAATTTCCTAAATCAGAATTGACAACCAAAGCAAGTGAGATAACAGCCAGTTCCTTTTGGGAATCTTGACTGTTCCGTCTTGAAATGGATATCAATATAGCAGGGTAGTGAATCTGAAGTCAAACAGCCTCTTTTCAAATTTTGCTACTTCATCCATGAATTGGGACTACCAACCATACCAATCCTGTAGAGATAGTATTAGGATTTTTTTTTTTTTTTTGCGGTACGGGGGATTGAACCCAGGGGGCATTCTACCTCCGAGCTACACCCCTGGCCCTATTTTTTATACTTTATTTTGAAACTGGATCTCATGAAGTTGCGGAGGGCCTCACTAAGTAGCTGAGGCTGGTCTCAGCCTGGATAATATATGTAAAATACTGAATGCATCTAACACTGAACTAATTAACAATAAAAGTTATTTACTACAAAGTTGTGTCTATTTAAGGGACAGATATATTGAAAGTTAGAGATATATTATTCCTTCCTTTTCCTGTTTTGTTCTTGCTTGCAAGTGACATCATTGCTATTTTCTTCTTTAGTTATGTGCTTTGAACATTTTAAAGGCACGACCTATTCTTGCGAATCAGAGTTGAAATTAATAAATACTTTGTATACTGACGTCAGTTGAGATGTGGAAAGAATGTTAAGAGATAGCCAGGACAGGTGTCTTGAGAGTTCAAGTTTGAGGTGGCTGGATGAATAATAATGGATATTGTGGGGCTATGAAACTGCTCCGAATGTCCCAGAAGTACTTTTAGAACCAGATATTCCTAAACAAAGGACTTGGGCAAAGCATATATAGGTTCATGTGTGTACATGAACCTATGTGGAGTTTTATCACTGTCATCTCAGGTGCTTTACTTAGCAAATGAGCTCAGCAATATTCTCCCTGAAATTGCTTGCTCTGGGGTGCTTAACAAATGGTTGGCCATTTAATGGCCCGAGGCAGAGCCAGGGAAGGTTAACACACTGACAAAATGGGCATTAACTATGATAACAACTGTTTTCATGGGGGATTATTGCTATTATAAACCTTATTCAACATCATAATGCTAGCAATAATTTTTCTTTTTCTCCCATTTTAAAGTGAAGTCATGCTTGAGGATGTACATGACACAGAGGAGAGCCACAAACTCCAAGTGTTAGAATTTCAATAGCATTTTCATTTTTGCAAAAACCCACTTAGATGCACAAAACAATATTTGAGTAGCTAAATTAATCAAACTAGTAAAGTAGATTTAGAAAAAAGATGGCAATTTATAATATCTGACTCTACAAAGACTCATACTCATCTTTCCCAAGCCCTACTGAACTTCATTTTGGCTGGACTTGATGTCTATCTTCAGAGAAGCTAATCTGTGTCGGACAACAAAAGATGGAGTGTGTTTATATGGGAAAAAAATCCTATCCAGTTGTACATTGCTTGTCTGGGAATGAGAGAACCTGAAGAACCAGTCTGTTCCAGGAAAAGCTGGTGTAAAAGAAACAACCACAATAGGCAGAAAGTGCCAGAACACCAAAGAAAAAGGCAGACAGATCCAGGATCACACAGAGTGTAATCTTCATTAGGGACCTTTGGACAGACATCTGCTCAAGGGTGGCAGCAAGACTAGTAGATCCCTGAGACTTGGGTCAGAGGGTGGGGACTTAGGTCATGGTCAGTACAAAGGTGACTGTCATTCAACCAGGAATATTTCTGGTTTACATCACACATTGAGAAGTTAGGCATATTCCTGGCACTGAAGGCACTGGGGTCCAGTTGAAAGCTCTAGGCACTACTCTAATGGTTTTTGTCTATTTATAGTATGCTGGAAAATATGCAGGGGAAACAGGCCAGCATTACTCAGAGACAATCATGAATCTCAAAACTCAAGATGGCTGCAGTCAGGTCAAGCTGGATCCCTACGTGATCTCATAAGCACAGAACATAGATAACTTATCATAGTAGCACGTGGAAAATAAGTTGTCTGCTTAGTAAGAATGACACATTTCTCTGGTAACATTCATGTGCTGAGCAAAGGTCATGAACAGCCAGTCAAAACAATACATTATCTGAAGGGAAGAGGGAATCAGAACAGTAGGAGACCTATGGAGGTTTAGTACCAGACAGAACAGACCCTGGATAAGGAGCTATGGGTGGAGCTTGTTCCTGAGCTGTGAATGACCTATCCAAAAGAGGAAGGGGAGAGCCAGAGTCAAGCATCTTGTATCCTAATTCTGCCTACCTCAAGACAGATAAGTTAACCTAGGGTGCACCTGCTGAGCAAACGTCTGCATCCAAGTCTCTGCAAAACTGCTTCTCCAATGAGTCAACTGGTCAGAGGAAGCAGCATTGCTGATTCCTTTCGCAGACTGTTTTTTTTTTTCTTTCTGCCACTTGAGCCAGACTAATTTGGCTTCTTTCCTTATCATTTCTCTTTCTATGTGCATCCTACTTATTTCTGTTAGATTCATTTTCTTATCTCTTTTGGCTTCTATTTCTAGTGCTAATTTTCTCTCTTTCAAAGGTTTGAATTATCTTCTTTGGCTATTCCCTTTACCTCTTTCACAGAAATTGCTCCCCACCCTTCTACCTCACATATACACATGCTTTCAGAACACAAAATGAAACTTCAGGATTCCCTTTCTTATTGGACCATTCACCCAGTCACTTTTCTACACCAGCTGGTAGCAGGTCGGCTGACTGGAGCAATACTCCATCACCAGCCACCAACTCTGGAAAATGGCCAAGAGTCCTTTCCTTCCTTCCTTCTTTCTTTCTCTCTTCTTGTACCTTTGGTCCAGCTTTAATTCTCTAGTTTCAATTTACCAGCAACAAGTCCCCTATGTACTCCAACATATTCAGTATTATAGTCACTACATTATGCTGTTTTTGAGTGGAAGACAGGCTGGCGATTTACTTACATTTATTGAATTTTTCTTATATATTCTATGACATGTCATTAAGAAACAGGAACATTTTGAAATAATCTGTTAAGTGGTCAGAAGTTCTTTACCTTATCAGGCACCCAGCATCATTTATTCTTAGTTTGATTTGTGAGAATATTATCCCCTCCCATTAAACAAAATTTGTTTTCTAATAAATGTCACCCAGGGACACTAGTTCTACTATAGAAATGAATTCTGACATCTCTACTCTTTGGTTATAACTGCAAAAATTTTTAAAGATCTATCCTTACTGATTCTTCTTTAAGCTAAATGTTTCTATTCTCTTCAACCTTCACCATAAGGGAGAATTTGCACAATTCTGACTACATTCTTCTGAACCAATCTCGTTTGTCACTAGGCTGACTCTGCTCCCATGTTTAGAACCAAACTCAGAGTTCCTTATGTGGTCAAGTAATAAAGTAGATATTTCTTATTTGTAAGACAAATAAAAAACTAGCTTATTTGTGGCATTCATTATGCCCTCAAGTTGGCCCAAATTGGAATCCAACAAAATAAATAGGCAATAATTTTGCTTTAAGATTCTAGACATCTGTATGTCATGACATTTTAATATTATAATCAGAGTTACATCTATCACCCCTATCCTATACGCAAAGCAAATCTATTAAAATGAGTGTACTATTTATTTATCATTTCATCCAAAATAAAACAATATAACCCAGCACTAGGTAGAACTGTTATAGGAAATAAGGTAGATCCTTATTTCATAGTGGCTACAACCTAGCTTTGACCCAGCATGGCTATTCATACCACAAAGACTGAGTCTGATGGGCCAGATAAGAATAAGACCTCTCAGTGTAATGTGGTAACCAAGGTGGGGAGCTCAGGTATATAGTGATGCTTGACTACCAGCTGATCCTACTACAAGGCTGAGAGTACACAGTCCAGTCTGCCATATACCACAATAAAAGCTAATTGGACTTTGGAGCAACCAATGAAGTATTCTGTTTTGATATCTCACTTGGCATGCTCATGAACCTTAACTTCTGCTGTCCGACCAACTGCAAGGAAATAGATATTTGATTGGCTCTGAGAGGCTTGGGGACTACCACAGCAGCAAGGGCTTTCCATTCTTTTCTGAAATGTTGCTGTTTTGATCTCTTGTAGCGTCTTTTAAATGGTTATGTGTTTGAGTTTACAATTCATTGTGTGTGAATGCATAGTTAAGACAAGAAGATTTCTTTTTAGAGAAAAGAGTGTGACTTTATCAAACCCAAAAAGGTGCTATAAATCTTCCAAGTCCCCATGTAGGAGGATTATCTCATGTTAGCTCCATTCAATTCAGAAAGATCCATGCCAGGGGCACAACCCAGGGCCTGAGTATGCTAGAATCTGGAAATGAGAAATGATGAGTTAGCCCAGACTTATACTTTAAATCAATGCCGTGTCCATCTGTACACAGCCTTTGAAGAAATTAATCAGTTTATTATTTTTTAAAAATTTTGCTATGAGATAGGTTGCAAAACAGTTGTAAATCAGTGACAGACAAATTGCTATGTACATCACTGACCTTTGAAGTAAGCTGGCTGTGGCTGGCATTTGCACAATATCCAGGGTGGAAAACCACTTACATACTGACAAACTTGTCAGGCTTCTGTCCAGTTATACTCTGGTTCTATTATGCTGGGATCGAGCCTGTTCCAGGTACTGTTTCACCATTCCCTGAGTGGATTCCTATATCATAGTTTCCTGTGCCTTTCCCAAAAGCCTTTTCCTTGTTCCCAGTCTCTTAAACACACTGTTTCTTATCTGTCTCACCTTCCCTGTTTAGCTATTAGATGGCAAATAGGATTCATCTTTCATGTCAATAGCAATTGATTAGTAGTAGCTGCCTGGAACACTGTTTTGAGAAGGATTATGAGGCTTTGTCTGGGTTCACTGTGATTGATTAAAAATGCCTGCAGTGGGTACACAATGGTGAGGTGGTAGTATGTGTGCCATTCTTAGATAATTTCTCATGTAATATTCTAAGACAAATGGACAACAACTGCATATCCTGACATGTTGTTTGTGTATGGGAATCATTTTACCCCTATTGGTTGCCTGTATAGTAAATCCATCATAAATAAAGGATAATATAACTGCCATTAACTGAGTAAGAACAATGGGCTAGCCACTGTGCCTGGTGGCTTATGTGCATTATCTCAAATCTTTCCATCAACTCCACAAAATAGGCATTGCTGTATACATTTTACAAAGGAGAAAATGGGGTTCAACAGATTTGAACGGCCTTTTCAAAGTCACATAAATAAATGAGTGGCAGAGGCAGAATTTATACTCTGGCTCATTCTCCAGCAAGACATAATTACACCAACAGAAATCCTAAGCCTCGTGGACCCCACTGCATCTCAAAAAGAGAATCTCTGTTTTATAAATGACAAGGAAGAGTCAAGTGGAAAGGTGTGAGCTCTTAGCAACATATTACCTCAGATCCAAAACAGCTGAGGGTCATACATAAACTGTTATATTAATCTTAAATTAAAACTTTCTCAAGAATTAGACTAATAATTCTGACTTATGACCCAGGATGAGATGAGTAAAACTAGACATTGTTCCCTTCCAGCTTTATACTATGATTTCAGATTTCCTTACTGGATGGCTACTCCACAAGGCCCAGAGATCATATTGTTATTTCCCCCTCTCCTTGCCACAGTTAAGACCAAGCACAATTTCTTAAAATCCCACACATGGACACATTTTAAGTGTTTGTTACTTAAGTGTGCATTCACCTAAAAAATGAACAACCAAACAAAAATTACTCTTAATTCTTAGTTAAAACATGAGGAATAAAATAAACAATTTATGTCGAAGATGCACAAGAAAAAGAGTTTAAAATCCTGATATTTTTATCATTGAAGGGTCCATATGTTGTGATAAGTTCTTATCCCATGATAAAGACATGAGCCTCAGGAGTGGGATGATAGTATTTAAATGCACAGCCTTGGAACATTAACCCCTGGCAGAGCCAGACATTATTCTATTTAGTATTCACTAGATGAACAGAGAGAAAATAACCACATGCTAAGAGTTAAGTCATTTAAATAGAAACGGCAATGCTGTCCTACAAGTGGTGGGGACAGTGTAATGCTGCATCATCTCATTTTAGTAGCCGAAGTAATTATTTATGTTAAATAACCACAAAGTGATTATTGCCAACATAATGATTAAGGTTTATGGTGCAATGTAGAAGGCCAAACTTGTTATATAAATGGTAAACCTCAATAATTCAGTTTTTTAATAACAGTTTGAGATTTAATCAACACAGAGTAATTGCATTAAATCTGAATTAAGTTCACATTGGAGACATGATATTATCAAGCAGTGCATCTCATTCCTTTTTCTAATATTTAGAACAGATCCTGTGATCTCACGAATCAATGCAGTTCAGTTCAAGTTCACTGGAAAAGCAGTTTTCTCCTACTAGAGACTAGAAACAACATATCCCCACCAACTTTGACATATGGAGTTTATCAATAAGGCAGAGCTGTCTTGAGCATTTACTAAAAGAATGGATTTCTTCCATACTGAAATATATATATTATATAAATATTGTATAAATTATATAAATATATATATAAATATTTATACACACATACATATGTATGTATGTGCATAAATATATATAGTGTTTGTTTGTTTCATTTTGAAATGGGTGTTCTGGCTAAGTTACTGCATACCGGCCTCAAACCTGTGATCCTTCTTTCTCAGCCTTACAAGTACTGGGATTACAGGTGTGCACCACCATGCCCAGCTAATTTATTTTAACAAAAATATATTAAAAATGCTTTTAGAGCCAGGCGTGGTGGCTCACACTTGTAATCCCAGTACTTGGGCGGCTGAGACTGGAGGATCCGGGTTCGTGGCCAGTTTCAGCTCCTTAGTGAGGCCCTCTGCGACTTAGCGAGACCCTGTTTCAAAATAAAGAATAAAAAATAGGTCTGGGGGTGTAGCTCAGAGGTGAAATGCCCCTGGATTCAATCCCTAGTACCGCAAAAAAAAAAAATGCTTTTAAGATTGCTGAATGTTATTTTCTTACTCTAGGCCATTGCATCTCAAGTTTTAGCACTAAATAATACCTATGACATAAAATAAACACATTATCCTCCCAGCCCCAATGGACCTGGGTACACAACCCACTAAAACTTTAATTTTTCCCTAGCATCTGATATTTTATCCTTAAGGATACTGGAATTTTGTACTCTCTTCTAGAATACATATGACTTTGTTCTTATACTAAGCATAACATTTAATTTATATACTGTCAGAGAAAGCTATTTTGCAAGGTTTATTCTTGAATTATTCAAACTTCCATTTTGAGAGTCCTGGCTTTAAACACTTCATTTAAGTAAAAACACTAGAAAATAAATATTTACACACTGGGCCAAAGTAAATCTATTTTCCTAGTTTATTCTGAATTTCCAAGAAGTATTATTTAAAAAGGTCATTTGATCTTGAAGTATCCAAAGAAGGTTAAAATGTACTTCAGTGGTTTATATTTCTTTATAGGTGGATCATACAAATTTATGATGAAAGTTGGCTGGAACTTGTTTGTATTTTCACTTTTTAACACTTGGAATTGAGAGTGAGTCTATATATTTAATCTTCCTACTTTAAGTTGAACCCCTATAATATAGGAGGAAATTTTCCCCAAAGACTCTGTAAGATTCTAGTCCTAAAAGATGTTTTGCACACAAGAAAAAGACTCCATGGTCAAAAACCACTGAGAAATGAAGCGTACCACATGTTTCCTATAGATTGAAAATAAACACTAGAAAATTGAAGCCTCTGAGAAATCTTGTAGTAGCCTGAACAATTCTTAATGCTTATTCACATATTAGTTATTAGCCAGTAGTGTAACTAGTGCTCTGGGGAACATACTTTATGAAAACTATACACTCATCGATCTCATGTGCTTATGTTACAATCCTTCTCAGTGTTGGTATTTCCAAATTAAAAAAAATGGTACTTTAAAAAATATAGATTTGTGTGTGTGTGTGTTTTTAACTCTTCAGTTGAATTCAGGTGTGTTAAATCTCATTAGCTCAATGTGTGCCTTTTGTGTTTTGGCCACAAGACCTGCACAGAGGCACTTTTGTTAGGATCGTTATAACCTGTCCAATGGTGTCTACCATCTACCTGTTTTAACTGTAGCTATGTACTGAGTTAACACTGTAGATTTACAACTAATCCCAAATTCCTCCTGTAACAAGAGTGAGGATTTAGTACTCGTCATTTTATCGAATGTTTTGGATTCATTTTTTTCCTCTATATCATTTACCTTCAGTAGACCACTTTGATGCCCATCAGCTACTTCTTCAGTTCATATACAAACATTTTGAAACCTTCCCGAAATCGTTATCAATCAGCTTAGAAATTTCATTTACTCTTTATAACAACTTATTTGGAGATTTTATATTTGCTCCTATCCAATTACTAAATTTAGCAGTAATCCTTTTATTATTTTGTCCCAAAGATGTACCTATACATCTTTACCTCGTATTTTCTATCTCTCATGTTGCTCCTCTCAAGATTAAAAATAAAACAGAAAACGACATTTTGTTTACCTATTACACTTCACAGAGATTCTTGAGGCACACTATGTCATTATGAGTCCAGTACTGAATGCTAAAAGAGCTTGCCGGGAAGGAGAATGGAGGACCACATAGCCCAAGGGGGAAATTACGTTGGAAAGGAATAGAAACCCACAGTGGGAAAAACAAAAAACAACTGGAACATGAAATGGGAACCTGAGGGGAATGGAGTGGAAGGTGGCAGAGGACAATGATACATCTATAAACAGACTATACATATACATGGAAAAAAATCATAGTGAGAGCCAATCAAGTGGAGAGAAGCCTGGAGGAGTTGTTTATTGCTCCTCAGCCTTAAGAACAGAAGAGTTAAGTATGTGTAATCCAGCAGTCAGAGGAATGTTAAAAGAAGGAAGGAAATTACAACATGGGAAGTCTGATTCCACAACCTCAGCAATAGTTTCATCGCTTTCATATATGTTCAATCTAATAAAAATAATTCAACATGAACAGGAGATGAATAGTTATAAAGTAAAATAAATTCCTTGGAAATTATTTACCAAATAATTCAGACTTTTATGAAGCAATTTTCTTGTGTACACAGGTATAGTGGAAAGGAAGGCCTACTCCAATTCAATGACTTGAGACTTAAGAGACATGTTTTTAAAATAGATGCTTCTGGAGGGCAATGGTAATGTCAGGGGTGTGTTATGCTTTTTGAGTACCCACATATAATATAAATTCAGTAAATATTCAATATTGGAGAAAATGATGATAAAGACCTGGGTTCTCTGTGTAATGCCTTCTATAACCAAGTCAATCTGCCTCATGGTTTTGTTAGAAAGATTTATAACACACTTAGAATTCCTTGCAAGATGAACGATGCCATAATATAGGGTACAATGGGAAAGACAAGTGTGAGCTGCATAAGAACTGAGGTCAGGAAACTGCCTGTGGAGTGGGGGTGGTGGGACAGATTTGATGAAGGCAGAGGAAAGGGGCAAACCTACCTTTATAGTGAGAGAAAGTGCAAGCAAGGTGAAGCACAGAATTTGGAGAGAACAGTGGAGACAGGAGGCAGCATGTTGCTCAAATAACAATGATGAGGATAATAACAGCAGCAACAATGACATTTTGTGTATCTCCCCTATTTGAGATACTATACTAGGTAGTTTTGTACGTACTCTTATTTAATCCTCACATCATCCTGTGGTTAACTATTACTATCTAGGTGTTATTATTCCCATTTTGCAGATAAGGAATTTGAAACTTCCAGGGAAGTTTAAGAAATTTCTCACAATCACACAGGTATGATTAAATTCAAACTCTGATTCACCTAGGTAAAATCTCTTCATCCTCACATAACAGCCCAGATCATGTACTCTCAATGTGAAGCTCTTTCACACTTCCAAAGGAATATAGGATAACTGAAATGCAGAAATAATTCTTATTGATTAAAAACAAGAGAATATTTCTAGATTCCAATAAGAAGGCAAATCATCACAGTATAGTTATAATAGGTTAAGAGGCCCAGCTTTGGAATCAGAAAAACCTTGATCAACGTGTGATCTTGGCAAAGTCTTTAACTTTCAGAGCCTCTGTTTTCACATCTGCAAAATGGGTATACTAATAATTATGAGGATAATGCCATACCTGCAGAATTGGCACAGTTAAGAAAGCAAATATACATGGAATTCTCAGCACAGTGCTTGATATCTAGTAAAAACTCAGTGAGTAACAGTTCATTCTTGCCTCTACTGGTGTTGCTGCTATTATTAATGTTAATACATCTAAGTTATTTAAGCCACTCCAAGAATTTTTTTCTCCCTCAATATACATATACCTTAGAGTTCATCTAAGAAAGGAAAATATTTAAAACTAGGAGGGCTAGTGACTTGCAAAGGTTGGTCAATATGGCTTCCAGAAGAGATTCTCTAAAAGTTGGAATATTCAATGCTCAGTTGTGAAAAATCTTTTCTGTCTACCTGGGTAATCTCATGTATTGTCATTGCTTTAATATGCTGATAACTCCTAAATTTGGATCGTTAGCTGAAACCTTTGCCCTAGAATTCAATATCCTATATCTAATTCCTCATTTGATATCTCCACTTTGATGTCCAATAGACATTTCAAATGAAACATGTCTGAGCCGAGCACAGT
Source organism: Glis glis (assembly GCA_004027185.1). NCBI lineage: Eukaryota > Metazoa > Chordata > Mammalia > Rodentia > Gliridae > Glis > Glis glis. The sequence continues at coordinate 13,945 of PVJS01025757.1, forward strand.
GGCACATTGTCTATTATCCCAGTATTTGAGAGGCCGAGACAGGAGGATCATAAGTTTGAGGCCAGCCTGGGAAGCTGAGACCATTCTCAAAATTAATAAAAAGTAGAAAGGGTGGGGTGTAGCTCAGTGGTAGAGCAGCCCTAGGTCAATCCCCAATACCAGTCCCAACACACACAAAAGAAACATGTCTAAATTTGAGCTACAATTGTTTTCTTCAAACCTTTTCTTCTCTCATTTCTCAGTCAAATTGATGAAAATTCATCCTTCTTGTTGCTGAGGTCAAACACCTTGCTATCTTCATTGATTTTTCTCTTTTTCTCATATTCCACATCCATTCTGCCATGAGACCTTGTGGAATCTACTATAGAAGACCACAGTCTGGTCACTCAACTGCCTTCAATTGAGTCATCATCTGCTCTAGTTGGAAATACTTCAATAGTCTCCCAACTGGGCCTCCTGATTCTTTCTTGGCTTTTAATATAATATGTTCTTCCATAATAGAGTGGCCATTTAAACATTTAGGTCAGATCTTGTCACCTTTGTGCTAAAAACAACTCCCAGCAGTTTACCACTTCATAAGTAAAAAGCTAAAGTCCTTACAAAGGTTCTTGGGACTCTTCCCATGTGGTCCCCCATTTCCTCTCTTGCCTCATCCCCATATCGCTCAAGCTGCAGTGGCCATACCAGCCTCCTTGTGGATCTTTACACACACCAGGCTACTCCTATGCTAGTCCTTTCAAACTTGAAACTGTGCCTCCTGAACATCTGGAATGCTCATTCTCTAACTTATTTCAAGGCTTTTACTCAACTGTCACCCTTTCAAAGAGATGTCTAAAATATCAGCCAGGGTATTAAAGAATTACAACATGCCTGATTTTTTTCTATTTTATTTCTATTCCCCACTTTATGTTGTTTTCTTCTTTAACTTTTGTCATTCCTAACATACCTTGCACTTTTCTTTATTTTTAAATCTTATTTATTGTCTGTCTCCCTTCTCCAAAATGTAAGCTCTTTCGGGGCTCACTTTTTCTCTGTTTCCATCATTGCTCATTTTCGACCTAGAACACTGTGACTCAGCAATGAAAAAGGAAATAATAAATTTTGACTCCAAGACTTCTTTATGACTCTATTCTATTTGCTCCATATTTAATATTTATACCACTGTGTATATATCTGTCCCCAATAAGAGGTTTGATATGTGTGCATGTGCATAAGCATATGTGTACATTAGATGATACAGTCTTCATGCCTGGGGTTCATTTAACTCTATGTCCCATAAGCATAGTCGAAGAATAGTTCTAAATGCACATAAATACTTAATGCAATGTTTATAATTGATGTTGATGAATGAACTACAAGAAAACTTCTTGATTGCGTGATATATGTTCCCATTCTCTCTATAGAAAAATGAATGGGGTAAAAGCCATAAACACATTCTCCCATTAGTCACTATGAATAAACTTTCACATTTGCCTTCATCTCTCTTCTGTCTCCACTCTTGTTCCATTTGCTTTTTTGTTATGAAACTAGTATTTATGGCGGAGGCAGGGCTGAGTAAGATGCAGCGATTATGGCTGATTTTATCACAGCTGTATTACTTAGCTGCAAGGTGAAGCGTTGTGCTAAAATGGATCATGAATCCCTGAAATTGACTATCTGTCACCTTTATAATCCTGATGGAGAGGCAGGTCAGATCAGGCCTGACAACTTCTCCTCATGCAAACGAGAGCACCAAAGCAATGTTCCTGACTCGATTCGTCTGGAAAAGTAACTACTGAACAATATGATAAAGGTGAAAAGGAAGCCATGACAGAGGAGATTGGGAGCACTTTGTAGAGTTTTACCCCAATACATGGATTGACTGAAAATCCTCTGAGTTGTGAAAGTGTAGATAATTCAGGTATTTAAGACACATACATTTAGAATGGCCTCAGCTACTATTGATTAATTCCTGCATTTGCAATTCCTACCCTAAACTCAGAAGTTTTATAAAATTTTTGAGTTGAATATCTCTTTGATGTTTCTAGCTCAACATCCCCTGACACGTAAGAAGGAGCCCAATAAATATTTGTTAAATAAATGCATGACCAAATAAATCAATAGGCTGATATTTAATAGTCATCTGGTCTTTGCTTTACCCATATAGTAATGAGAAGCTTCCCACTTCATAAGAAAGCCCATTTCATTATTGAAGAGTCTTTTAATTTATAGTATATTTTTCCGTACAATGAACTTTTTTTTCATAGTCACTTCTATTAGGAATTGTCATGGCTAGGAGTCAATAGTTTTTATTTGATTTTTCTCTTCCTTGCTGTATACCAGCTTATTGAATTTCTTACTAGAGAATCATTTGGTAGATTTTAAATTTTAGTCTCTCAGCACTTCATGGGACACCACCTTCAAAAGTTTGGAATATGGCCAGGATAAAACAAGGTCCCGCTGTTTAGGCTCAATTAAGAGAGGGCCTCTCCAGACCACCTGATACCAGAAATTTTGTATGTTCTTCTTTAGGCTTATGATACTATATTCTTCTTCCTCTTAAAATGAGATGTTTGGAATATACACAATTCCTACTTTAATGTTATCCGGGAATTCAATTCAGCATTGAGTTGCACGTCTGCATATCAACATTTGGAACAATGACCAGTCTCTCTCAAGAGCCCCAGTCATAGCATCCAGATATCTACTTTTTTCTGCCTTTGTCTTGGAACTTTTACAAAGATTAATCCTCATAATCCAAGCTTTGTTTGTACTTGTCTGCTACTGTAAGAATAAAATATTCCTCCGATGGGAGTGCAGAAATATTTTGACCTGTTAAAAATGCTATAGAAGCCAGGCGTGCAGGTACATGCCTATAACCCCAAAATACAGGAGGATCACAGGTTCAAGTCCAGCTTCAGAAACATAACAAGAGTCTCAGCAACCTAGTGAGACCCTGTTTTAAAACAAACAAAAATTTTAAAGGGCTCAGGGTGTAGCATGGAAATAGAATGTCCCTGGATTCAATCCCCAGTAACACACACACACACACACACACACTGTAGGGCTCAGTCTCATCACATATGAGACAAACTATGAGCTTGGCTTTCTCTCTTCATTGGTAAAAATACAAAAATCTACTATTTGGTTGCATCACCAATTATTTAGAACATAATTTATTCAAACGATGATAAAACAATGAGCTTTGCTATTCCCAAAGTTACCTCTCATCCCTTTATTTTTCCCCAAGAGAAAATGGTTTAGTTGTACTCTCAATCTATTATATGTGCACGTGTGTATGTGTGTAAGATTAGCTGTCATTGTAGTTCATTTGCTCCTTACTAATGAAACCTCTGCGTCGCTAACAAAGCAGAAAATAAAAAAAGTAAATAGCACTCCCCAGAAACAATTTGTTTCTTGTTACATGCATTCTTGTTCAACACCATCTAAGGGACTTTTTGCAAAGCAAAGAAGAAGAAAAAGCTACAACACAATTAGCTGAATCAAAAAGAAATAATAATTATGGTCATGGTGCATCAGGTGGATATTGAGATAAACATGTGTGTGAGCCAGGAAGGAAGTGGAGCATTGCAATCATGGACAGTCATGGGAAAGATGATATATGAGGGCACACAGAGGTGCTTATTACTGGAAAAGTCATTATACTAATTCAATTAAAGATCATAAGGGCAGCTGTCACTCCTGACCCTCACAGCCACCTGCTAAGGTCAAGCCAATTGCTGGATAATGATCGGTTGGAAGAAACAACTGCTTTAAAAATTTTACTGAAACATATTTTTACTGAACAGCTACTATGGGAGAAACATTACAGTGCTAATGATAATATATTAAGGTGATAATTGATGGAAAAATGAAATAGACAAAGTAGTTATGATAGGTATGGTTAAGAACATTAAATTCCTTTTACATTAATTGAAAACCAATGATAATTCATCAGGTGTGGCTGAATATAATTCATAAATACACTTGAAAATAATTGGAGCTGAACAGTATTACCTTAAACACTGCAAAAGGTAAAGGGACAATATGAACACACACCTGCTGTGCATAGGTTTTAATTTAGCCACATACCCAGCATGAGATCCTTTCTGCTTGTTTTTGTGATGCTGGGGATTAAACTCAGGGCCTCACAAACAGTAGGCAAGTATTCATATCCCCAGCTCACTAGCATGAATCTTTTAATGGCTAAAAGTAAGAGACACATTCTACTAAGTGTTTTAAAGCTAGAGTTATCAGCTGGATGTGGTGGCACATACCTGTAATCCTAGTACTTAGGAGGCTGAGTCAGGAAGATTGCAGGTTTGAGGTCAGTCTCAGCAATTTAACGAGGTCCTCAGCAACTTACTGAGACCATTTCAACACAAAAAATAAAATAGGGCTGGGGATGTAGCTAAGAAGTAGAATGCCCCTGGGTTCAATCCCCAGTACCACCAAACAAACTATAGTTATCATTACATCATTCTGACTCCATGATTGGAGCCACAACTGAGTTTACAATCCCTTAAATCACAGGGTAGAGACCAGCAGTAATGAAATACTAGGGGTACAGAGGACCTCCTCCATATGAGCTTAGCACTGGAGGATTTTACCAGAATTCAGAAAAGGCCTTCTTCCTTCTTCATCCTGTTCCTGCTTCACTATGGATTCCTGTAATTGGAATCCATCTAAGTGAGCTTTTTATTTCCTCAGTAGAAGACACAGTATCTTTTTCTCTAGCATTTCCATAGTGTCTGACAAATAGGGGTTCAAAAATATTGGTTAACAGAATTCATTTGAGTGAAAATATACATGGTTATGCACAGCCCTAAACTGCACTGTTTTCTCTAAGTCCTTCCAAAAAAAATGCATTCTCCATGGGAATCTGTGAAGTGGATCTTTCAGATTTTGCTGAAGCTCATTAGGTGGAACACAGGACACTGGTTTTTTAAAATCACCTAGACCACAGAAGAAGAAACATGTGCTCTAGTATTACATTTTGAACAGGCATTCTCAAGAATGATTTTCTTGAGTATAGAACACTTTCATTTAAAATCTTCTTCTACCTCTTTTCTTCCAGATCTGCCACTTCTATGACAGAGCCCATTGGGAAGCCCGAACAATGGAATAGGGATAGCCATGCTAAAGTCCCTGTTCTAAAGCTCTGCAGGACATAAAGCTAAACATCTTCCCCTACATCTTCCTAACAGACAAAAACGCAAAAGCTTAAAAAAAAAACTACATTCCTTGGGCTTCCTTTTAGCTACTGCTCTTGTTACTTATGTCAACAATCACATGAACACTTGTGAGAAATTGGAAACTGAGAAACATTAAAAGGGTAAAGCATAGGGTATTCATATTTTTGGTATGGATTCTAGCAAAGAAAACACTCTACCTTAGGTAAATTGTAAGACTGTCAAACAACATATAGTCTATTTTACTCTATCTGTCAAGATATGGAAGCACTCTATCTTCTCAAATATGTCTTTGATGATATCTATGTAAGTAAAACAATTCCTACAGTCTTCTGTCCTGGCCCCTAGTCTCTTTTCTAATAACTTCTTTGCTCTTTAGAGAATTGTGATGAACTCTTAACCTAGGTGTAACATCAAATGGAGGCATACATACTAAGATTGTAATTATTGCTACAATATCTATTTTTGGAATTGCAGAAAGGCTGATTTAGAGGAGCTATATTGATCTCTGCTTAACTTCATTAATTGGAAAATAATATCATTCACAGAGTAGTACCAAGTCATGGATGTTGATCTTCTAAAATTGTATGATAGAAAAATTAAAATAGAAAGAAAATTATTCACTTATACAAAGTGATTTATGATCATCTCTTAAATTCCCTGCTGGTAGAGAATCTAGCACCCCACATCATGCTCCAAAGCATTGATGACTATTACATTCAATGGTTATTTTTCAGTAATTTTAACTGCTGTTCACACTGTTCGGTTCATTTAATATTGGTTGAACTCTCTGCTTCACTTTTTCTTCAGGGTTATGCTTATACATAGTTTCATGCATTAGATTTATCCATTTAAGCTTAGCATAGCATTTGTGGAAAGGTCTTAGCAAAGATCATTGTCCTGAAATTTCCACCCTTTCCAACCTGATATTCACTGACTTTTGAAATGATTTTCCCTTTTCCACATACCAATGGAGTATTGGCATTTTTTATTCTGTTAGCCAATATTTTGCAAAAAAGAAAAAAAAATCAACCTGGTGCTGGTGTCATTGCCTTTTGGGACTTGAAAGCCATAACATATTAAATAACATCTCTCTCCAAGAGGAAAGAAAATTTATTTTGGTAATTATACTTCCTATATAGTTTCATTCTGATTTTATAACCTATTCTTACATGTTTATACATGTCCTGTACTAACACTTATTATCAGTAAGGATGAACATAGAAGATGAGGGGTATTCTAATCCTACTTCATAAACTTTTTTTCAACAAGTGTTGAAACCTTTGAGATCTAAGTCCCATGTGGGTGTTTTGGTTTCCCTTAAAATGGGCTACATTTAACTTGGCAAGGTCATTCCATTAGATAGAAAACAGATAACTTTAGGAATTAACATTAACAATAACTTAACATAATCATTGTTCCTTAAATATGATTTGAAAAACTAAGCATTGAACTTCCTAATTTCAGAGGCAAAGTCATGCTAAATATTTTAACCAGGTGAGGCTATGGTCCATGCAAAAATAATTCATTCTGCTCTTTTCTATAATGGAGGATAAGTTTTATTTATTGATGACTATACTTTCTGAGAAATACTACGATATGACACACTCCTTAAAAATATCTTTGGAATACTTGAAATCAGATAAATATCCTCTTTCATCTAAATTATATCACCCCTTAAAATATCTTGGTATTTCCATGAGATTTCCATGCCCAAGTCAAATTCCTTAAGTAGATTTGTTTCCCACAAGATCATGTGCCATGGACATCTGTTAGACTTGTTTCATTGTATTGAATAGTTTGGGTCATTTTTGTCAAACTTGAGGGACTAAAGAGAAGGCAAGCTGCCATTTAGAAAAAAAAAAAAGAAAAGGCATAAGTAATGGCTTTAAAAAAAATAAACCAGCCGGGCGTGGTGGTGCACGCTTGTAATCCCAGTACTTTGGGAGGCGGAGACCGGAGGATCCGGGTTCAAAGCCAACCTCAGCGTGCATGCGCGCGCGCGCGATTTATCTCTCTCTCTTCTCTCTCTTCTCTCTCTCTCTCTCTCTCTCTCTCTCTACCTAGTGAGGCCCTCCGCAACTTCATGAGACCCGGTTTCAAAAATAAAGCATAAAAAAAAATAGGGCTGGGGGTATAGCGCGGAGGTAGAACACCCCTGCGTTCAATCCCCGGTACCGTAAAAAAAATAAATAAATAAATAAATAAAATAAACCAGCTTGTTAATGTCTCATATAACTGCCCTGGCAAGTGGCCCTAGTTGCTGGGTAGCTTTGCTGTTATCATCGTATTCTTGTCTATCTACTTGACACTAGGTTGAGGGCATGTCTGTGTTTTGCTTGTGAGAAGAGGTAGGGAGAACATGGGGAGCACATGAGCAATACCCCAAAGCTTAGACCAAGAGGAGGCGCTTATCACATCTACTCATCTTCCTTCAGCAACTACTGAATCTCTCAAAGGCAGGATGGGTAATAGGCTTTCAAATGAGTAGCCCTGTTCCCAGCACAGGTCCATCTCTGGGGAGGAAAGAGAACATGATTTAGCAGGCAACCAGCCATCTCTGCTACACATGTCGACTTTATCAAATCAGTACACTGAGTTAAGCTGGTTCACCTCAACTAAAGGGAAGAGGTTTTTTTTTTCCTATCTTCTCATGATTCATACTTGGATTTGATCCCCAACACATTCTTCACACATAGGTTCTCCTGAGAGATACCTAAAGTCACCTCTTCGATCATCTTACTGATTTGCTAAGAATCTGAATAGTCTGGAGTTTATTGACTAAGCATGAAAAATACAATAAAGACAGAGTTAGGGAATTCATAATTTTTCTACTACCTCCTAACAACTCATCTTGACTCCAAAAATGATAAAGCTTGAAGTAAAAAAGGAGTATCCTTACTGAAAACACATCCAGAGTCTTTCTGGCCTCTTATTCAACATGGATCTTTTGGCTCCTCAAACTACTTCATAAAGGTTATGCAGGATGAGTTTTATGAATACCTTATTAAATAGCATTGCAAAAAATTTTAATAACAAAGCAACCATAACAATGCTGTTAAATCATTAATAATTAAGTTGGTCTCTATTTAACTCACTATGGCTGCCTAACTTCACATAAAGAGATCAGGTTTCAGAGGTGAAACAAGGCATTAAGAGGTGTCGCAGGATCACAAAGGTAATTTCCCATTAGCCACATGGTAAATGTTCTGGAAACAGCAGCAGGAACGCTGTAACTCACAATGCCGCCTGTGCACCAAGTCATTATGCTAAATGAAGTTATTATTTTGGTTAAATAAATTCCAAGCCATTATTATAAACATATTAATTAAGGTTGATGGTATAATGAAACAGACTTACTGTTAACTTCACACATGTTACATAAGTGGAACCTGGGACAATTCAACTCTCATGAAGGCCTTAGAATGAAGCTCTGAGCATTCAAGGACATTGCACCTGAAATGGAAATGCACTTTTTGTTTGGACAACAGTAATGTCCAGATCCAGAATTAGTAAACTTTTGCCAAAATAATTCAGCAGACTGATTAAGAGAGCACAGGCTTTGAAGTGAGACCGGTTTATTTTTTGTTAGAGGTGATGCTACTCATTTCTCTATGACCTTGAACAGCACTGCACAGCCTTTCCAAGCCTTAGTATCGACATCTGCAAAATGAGGGTATTAACGGATGCTTCCTCATACAATTGTTGCCAGAATTAAATGAGAATGCCTATGTTAAGCATTTTGTATATGGTGTCTGGAACAGTAAATGATTCAATAAGTGTTAACACTTATCATTATTATTAGCCTCAAAATATTTATTTTGCCTGACCATTCATATTGTTAATTGGACCTTATGCTTGAAATAGAGGAAACATTATATGATGTTATACAAAATTCACAAGAACAATACATATTTTTCCAAGGAGAAACACTCGTCTTTTAACCATCGGATACTGGACTGAAGGTACCAACTGTCTTTGAGAAGGAAATCAAGATGGCAGACACAGATGGATGACACATGGCGAGAGCACATATTTGAGTAACCAAATCTCTGATTCCAAAAACTAGAAGAGGGGCTATCCTAAAATGTGGTGAGTAGTTCTTCACTTCTACCATGAGGGCTGAGGAAATGAATTTCAAACTGCAACTGAATCATAAATAAGGAGAAGAATTTTCTACACATATCACTAGGTATAATTGAAAGGAGGAACAGTTTGGATCATCCATGTTTAACATGTTTGAAGAAATTGTCACTGTGAAATGTCTTCAAGAACTGACCCCACTGAAAACTTAAATGAATAAATAAAAGTCATTGAGACTGTTAAACTATATATATATTTCGCCCCTGGGTTTGCTATAAAAGGATCTCAGGGGTTATTACCATCTTATCAAATATTCCATTAAGACTAACAGCCCTAAAAGAGAACTGTCATTTGCCAAAATTTCCTCTGAGCTGTAGGAATCCTTTTTGTCAGTGTCATGCCTGGACCAGGATTCAATACAGAGAAGAATGAAGTCTGAACCTGGTTAATATATAATTAGCAATAAAAGGAGTTGGGCATTTGAATAATACATCATATGGTCAGATGAGAAGAATACTGAGGAAATGGAGAGAACATGAGCTAAAGACAAATTGGATACACAAGGTAAGGATGGCAAGGAGTAGATGGCAAATAGGAAAGGATGACACACAGTAGTAACAAGGACTTCTGTTTGTATCTGCTCTTTCCTAACCATGGTCCCTTGTTAATACAGCATCCATGAGGGAAGCCTGGAACATGTATGAAATCCTTATTTTAGAAATTAAAGAAAATTAGGATGAGTCACAGGAAAGAGACTTGCATATGGTTTCTCTGATGAATCAGGAGCTCAGTGGGGACTTGTCTTGATCCTGTGCTACAGCCATTGAGACATAGTGTTTCTGGTAGGTCGTAGGACAAACACAGATACACTTGCCATGTATAGTCATACCCACCCTCTTCCATATCCTGTCATCTTGAGGTGATAGTAGAGCTTATGGGTCCCTGTTCACTATATCTCCTCATATACTGGAGGTTCTATTGTCACCACAAAATAGAGTACGTATTGATCCAAATCTTTGCTACAGTGATATGAGAGATAGCATTACTCATTTTATCCAGGAACTCTTAGAAATATAGGGTCTCATAGTCCACCCTAAATTTACTGAATAAAAATCAGCATTTTAAAAAGATCCCAAATAATTTCAATGCTCCAAATCACTCTCAACTAGTCTTGATGTACTACTTAAAATGCATGTATGTTACAGTCAATTTGAATTTCATTGTGATATGAGACTATAATGCCCCAATAAAAGCACAAAAAAGCATAAATCATATCACATCAAAAAAATAAAATGCCTCAATTTGTGCTTCCCATTTTTGTTTATTTTTATTTGCTTTGATACCAGGATAAGAAGAACAAATAGTTGGATTTCTTAATTTTTCTGAGATGCTGAAGAGCGGTTTAACCATCACCACCCAGGCTAGCAGAGCAGAGCTGCACACTATTTTGTCATCAATGCTTAGAGGTGTCTGACCTAATGTTATTTCTCTTCATGCTCCACTGCAATTTATATCTGCAAGTTTCTTCCAGCAGCACAGGCCTTGATAGGGTTGAGAGGAAGGACATACCAGATCCACCTATACCTACCCCACTCTCAACAAGGAGAGCAAACCTTGCAAGTATGCTCCTTTTAGCAAGCAAAGCAAACTGCAATTGAGCTTGACCAGGTAACAGGTAACACACTATCCCAAAAGGTACATTTATTGGATAGATTGGGGAGTGATCGAATCCTGAGCATTTTGTACTTTTCTCCATAAATAAGATGGGCACAAAGTTGCTGTCTGTGAAAATTCTGAAAAAGATAAGTAGTCTAGACAGTAGGTGACAGTGTTTTGAAAAATTGAATGTATAATAGCAAACCATTATGCAAATTCTAATGATACAAGTGTAAGTTATATAAGATTTGTTCTTGAATGACTGCCTTTGTGGAATTTAATATCAAAACTAAAACAAGAACATAAAACTTCATACATGAAAACATACTATCATATGAGAAGCGCAATACAAGTACAAATATGACCTCTGTTTGTATGAGAGCCCCACAAATCATTCCCTAATTGCTCCTAGATACCTAGCTTTCCCATTCTAGGTCAGCTTCCTGGATTCACCAAGTAATGGTCTCTCAGCTTGAGAACAAAAGAGATTAAAGAGATAGCCCTTGTTTGCAATTAATTCCATTAAAAAATTATTGAGCAACTTCTGTGTTGGAGGAAAAAAGAGTCAGTCTAGAGCAAGTAGAAATTAGATAACAACAGCAACTAAATAACAGTATATATAATGGTACAATTATCGTGCCTATACTCAACCAATGTCTTACTCTTGATGGATAAAATGGTGATCAGCTGGAGGGAGAAATTATTTAGGGAAGTGTTCTTTGTGGCTGCTGTTAAGTCTACTTGAATTCTTACTTGTAGTGTTAGGCAGAATAATGGCCTCCCCCAAGTGTCCATCTCCTAATCACTGACCTATGAATAAGTTACATACAGCAAAAGGGATTGTGCATGTGATTAAGAATCTTGAGGTGGAAAGATAGTCCTGGATTACCTGGGTGAACTGAATGTAATCTAATCATAGGGACCCTTAGACCTGGAAGAGAGAGACAAAGGGAGAAATAGAGGGATGGTTGACTACAGAAGAGGAAATCAGTATGATACAATATGAAGAGGTCTCAACCTACCATTGCTGGCTTTAAAGATGGAGGAACAGGGCCATGTGTCATAAAATACAAGGAGGTAAATTCTACCCTAGAGTTTCCAGGAAGAAATGCAGCCTTGCCAGCATTTTTACCTTAGAATAGTGTAAATTATGTTAGGCTTATGAGATAACTATAAAATAATAAATTTGTGTTGCTTTAAACGCCAAATGTAGTGATAATTTGTTATGGAGGCAATATAAAACTTACACAGGTGCTTAATCTTGTATCAGCAAAGGGAGACTTTTTAAAAATCACTTCCTAAGACCTACATATCTAAGTTTTAATTTAAAAATTCACAAATTTATTGATAAATATGCCTTTTGTTTTTGCTAAATAGTCTCAGGGATTTTTTTTAATAAAGACACACTGTTTTATTTAACAGAATTCACTAATTTGCACTTTGTTGATCTATGACTAGTACTCACACAAACTATTAAAGCAATGTTGTCATATTTGAATAAATGACAAAATTAAATTTTTGAGCAAAATGCATGGCATAAATTTCCCTACTACTGTAAACTGGTTATATGAGATTCCTATATTTCATTTTTAATTTGTTCCTTGGTCTGATAGCATATGACCAATTCATACCATGTCAGATACAATCTGGTTTGGACTGATCTAAGCAAAATATTGAATTGTCTCAGAAAGTTTATAGTTTTATGGTGCACACAAGAAATTTATAACACTCAGCAACTGGAAATAATGTAAGATGACAGACACCAGTCCCTATAGTACACCAGAGAAGACTTCAAGCCAGAGCCAACTTGGTGATGCAAGAAATATCATAAGCCTCTAAATTGAAGCAATTCTTCAAATTTCTTGAACTGTTCTATTCTAGACTAGAGGTACTGTACGAAGCCCAGGCAGTAAGAATAACTAAATCCAGCCAGGTGTGATGGTGTGTGCCTATAATCCCAGCACTTGGGAGGCTGAGACAGGAGAATTTCAGGTTAGAGGCCCAGCCTGGGCAATTTAGAGAGAGCCTGTTTCAAAATTTAAAAATAAAAAAGGACTGGGGATATAGCCCAGTGTTAGAGCATCCCTGGGTTAAATAACCAGCACCACACATATACACATAAAAGAATGACTAAATTCAAGACAGAATTTTATGACCAATCTTAGTTAATTTTATACTAAGCACAGCTTCAAACTACCATATCCTATGAATAAATCAGTAGCATTTCTGTAAGGAGAGAATCATCAAAGGGTATATCACAACACAAAAGCTCTGTCCATATTTCAGGAAATTTTTTGCTATGTAAGTAAATTGTCTTTCAGCAAAACCTGAGTAATAGCTGATTCCAGCACATTCTGAGTGGAGATTCTAGGAAGCTTGATAGTTGTGCTATGACAAAACTAAACTATTTGATCATGGATTTCATCAATTTCTTCAAATATGGTTTTTCTTAATAAAAGAAAGTACTGCCAGGAAAGTACATACAAGAGATGAGAATTGAAATTCCTGAGAGAGATATTTATAAGATGTTTTAATCAGAAACACAATAGCCTTCAATTTTTATTAAAATAATCTCCAGCCTTATAACATTTATTAGCAACTCGTAATATTCACAGCAGATTTTTTTGAGTGGTGGTAAAAGAAAAAAAACTTTTATCTAGTGACGAATTTAAAAATGCTTATTTTCTTTTTTTTTTTTTTTTTTTTTTTTTTTTTTTTTT
>PVJS01025758.1:0-27572 GCA_004027185.1 Glis glis
TGGGCTTTGGGGATTAAAGTACACTATCTCATCTTCCTTGTTGTTAAAAATTTGGTCAGATACTCATGTCAACACCCTTGAATGAGGGCTAGCACCACATTCTAACCTGGCCCTGCTACCTTCACGCTCTGCTTTTAGCAAGTTGTGTTACCTTTCTGGGTGGCCACATTTTTACTGGTCAGATGACGTGGCTGGAGTACACGATCTATCCCAGCTCTAATATTCTGTGAATTTTTGGCTTTGCATCCAAGACAAGCTGAGATATACAAAAAGCAGTGAAAACCAGAGCACAGCCTCCTCTCTCTTGCTGTAGGATCCCCCAGTCTTGTGTTCCTGCCACTCAACGACCTTAACTGAGTCGCACTTCAGTCAAGGGATCTTTACCAGGATATCAGGAGACTCACACAGTCACTGTGGCCAATACTTCTGGGTTGTGCTGAAACAGCTCTTCTGAGGCCCTCCAGCCACCCATCCTCAAACCTGGCTATAGCTCTGCCCCCCTTAAAATGAGTACGAATTCATGATACCTTGTGTGGCATTTCTGTCTGTCTCCAAGAAATGGAGGCAAAGTTTTCAGCTGAGTGATGGGGATACCTTCTGTGTCTCCATGTTGGTGTGTCTGTGGTCATACTACTGTACCATTGGTTTTAGAACAAGAAAGAACTATTATCCATGTGGTCTGTTCACTTGGCAGATGTGTGGGTGATGGTCATCTGGCTTTGAGTTGAAGATAGTCAGTGGGTTGTACATACCCCACAGATACCCACGGTGGCCTGGATTGTGTTAACATGAGGACAACACAGAGTTGGTTTTACGAAGGAATCAATCCTATATACTAGTATCAGAAACAACTTGATTTTGCACACATCATTGTGTGCATGGCCAGCTGCTAATCTCTAAGTGACATTTCCATTATGAATCTGTTCACCATATGTCTTGCTTAATCTACAAAATAAATACAATTATTGCAAGGAATTTTCTCTGCTTCTTTGTCTTCACACATCCAATTTTTCTTTTCCTTAAAAACTATTCCATGTCTGTAATACCTTCTAACTTCTTAGAGCTGGCAATGTTGATTGTCTTATCTCTGAGATCCTAGTAATCAGAGTCATGCATGAGATTTCATTTAGAAATTATTCCACCAAAATAAATCCCTTTCCCATAATGTCTTAAGGAAAGTCTTATTCTTTAAGACTCTTAACACTAAGCGGTAGAACAAAGTGGAATACTTAGTGTAATTAGAGGTACGTTAGTATTCTTACTGATAGATACTTGCTATTTTCATGAACAGGGCGGGAACAGTGCTGATTTTGTTAATTTATAATATTATTATTCAAAATTTGCTTAACCAAAAATAAACCATGGACTTTTTTATTAAGGCTGAAAGCTATTAAAAAGGTATCTTATTTAGAAGTAGGTTTATTACTCATAAGACTGAAGGATATTTAAAAGTTTGAAAAGCACTGATGAGCATATCATCGTTTTTATGGATTAAATGTTAAGAATTGTAAAGGGGCTAAGCCAGGCACAGTGGTGCATGCCTATAATCCCAGTACTTGGGAGGCTGAGACAGGGGTATCGCAGGTTTGAGGCCAGCCTCAGTTATTTAGCATAGGTTGTTTCCTATTGCTATTATAACAAATTACAGCAAATGTAGTAGTTTAAAGCAACACAAATTTAAACTGTTACATAGTACAAAAGTCCAGAATGATCTCAGTGAGCTAATGTCAAGATACCTGCAGGGCTGTGTTCCATCTGGAGGTTCCAGGGAAGAATCCGTTTTCTTGCCTTTCCTCGCAGCTTCCATAGGTTGCTCATGCGCCTTGACTTGGGCCTCATATAACTGTGACCCCCTCTTGCACTTCACAGCTCTGTCTCTGTCAGCTGCCTCCCTCTTGGAAGAATTCTGGTAATTAAATTGGAATTACCTAGGGTAATCTCCCCGTCTCAAGATCCTTCACTGGATCACATGTGCAAAGACCTTCTTGCCATTTAAGATAACATATTCATAGGTTCCAGCCACTAGGGTGTCAACACATTTGGAGAACCACTAACCTCCCAGTCTTCCTTTGGTCCCAAACATTCCTATCCATCCCACATGCAAAATACATTCACCCCATCCCAACATACTCCAAAGTCTCAATCCATTACAGCATCAACTCAAAGTCCAATATATGATCACATCTTATCAGCTAAAATTTCCCAAATCTCATTATGTTAACCATCTAGATCAGATAATGGTGAATCCTGGGTATGATCCATCCTGGGGGAAAAGTAATCTCCACCTGTGGGCCAGTAAAACTAGAAAACAAGTTATTAGCTCCCTAAATAAAATGGCGTGGCAAGAATAAGATACCAGTTATAAATATTCCCATTCAAAAAAGGAAAATTAAAAAAGAGTCACCAGTCTCAAGAAATTTCAAAATTTAACTGAGAAAATTCCATTGGGTTGCAAGGCTGGGAAACAATCTTCTGTAGCTTGTGGCCCCATCTTCTGGGCCTGAAGCTCTGCTCTTGGGGTCACCATTCCTTTTTCTTGAAGGGTAGAATGTGTTCCTAATAAAGTAGTTTTATCAGCCTGTTTCCTGCATGTAGGATTTTGTGGGTCTCCTGAATATATCACAGGAATCCATTACATTCCATAGGAGGCTCCACCACAGATCATTCTTGAATAACCATATCTGTATTCTGAGATTTTTCTCGAATAGATGAAGGAATAATGAGTCACATTCCTAATCTTTCCAAAGGGCCTCCTGTGTGATCAGATAGTCTACCTTTTTTTCCCTTTCAAGATTCTAGCAGAAGTTGTCACACCCTTCACTTTCTTTTTTTTTTTTTCCAGAGCATGCTTTCCTGATGGTGAATTTTTAAATTTTAGTGTCTTTTGTAATCTGAACAGTCTGAAAATTTCCCAAATCACCAAGAACTGTTCCCTTTTCTTTTCATCTTGCATTTTACTATTAGCAGTAAGAAAAAAATCAGGCCTAATAGTTAATACTTTGCTTAGAAATCTCGTTAGTTGAATATCCCAAGTTCTTTGTTTACAGGGTTTGCTTTCTATATAATTGCAGGACACAATTCACCTAAGCTTTCAGCCACTATGTAAAAAGAATCCCCTTTTCTCCAGTTTCCAATAGCATGTCCCTCATTTCTGTCTGAACTTTCACCTGCAGTATCTGTAAAAAAAAAAAAAAAAAAAAAAAAAAACTGTATTTCTACCAACAGTCTGTTCATGATGAGTTAGGTATTTCATAAGACGCATGTTTTTTTCCTACCATTGTTATCATTTCCTTCTGAGCCCTTGCTAACAGTCATTAACACCCATACTTCTACTGGCATCTAGGAAGTTTCTATCATGTGCCTCAAAATACTTCCAGCCTCTCACCAATGCCCAAATCCACATTTTCAGTGATTTGTCACAACAATAAGAAATCAATATAGTTGTCTTCAACCCCAAGTCTCATGGTGGTTTGTATGTGTGGGACTCAAGTGGGTGCTATGCACATAGGAGCTTGTCATCACAGCTGAGGAAACCTGAGATTAAGCATCCCTATGTTTTGGCAATGGCTACAAGCAAACCTGTCTGAACTTTGCCCCCAAAGGAGACATTATTATTTTTTATACTGGACAGTAAGCAAGCCAGACCCCTGCTACAGAGGGAAACACAATCTCCATCTTCTAAGATTGTTCTCTCTCCAAACGTCATTGGATAGACAGCTGGGAAAAAAACTTTCAGAGTCTCTGCTCACAAGACATATAGAAACTGAAAGGTCCTCGGAGAACTGTCTCTTGAACCTAAAACGATCAGAGTATATAGTATAAGTCATCTGAGATTTTTAAAAGGAGACAACTTTGAAGAAATTGCAAAACGAATTAAGGTGGTTTCAAAACTTCCTGAATTTCTCTTTCAGGGATGTACAATCACCTCAGGTTAAATTTTATGGATTTTTTTTTTTTTTTTTGCGGTACTGGGGATTGAACCCAGGGGTGTTCTACCTCCGCGCTACGCCCCCGGGCCTATTGTTTTACTTTATTTTGAAACCGGGTCTCACGAAGTTGCGGAGGGCCTCACTAAGGAGAGGGGGAGAGAGAGGAGAGAGAGAGAGAAAGAGAGAGAGAGAGAGCTGAGGCTGGCCACGAACCCGGATCCTCCAGTCTCTGCCTCCCAAAGTGCTGGGATTACAAACGTGCACCACCACACCCAGCGGATTTTTTTTTCCTTATTAAAGCTGGCAAGACTTTGCCAAAACACTCACTGTGTTTGTTAACTGTTTTATTACTACTGAAATACTTTCTTATCAGTAGGACAATAATCCATCATGCCACCCAGAAATGGTACATGGTAGAAATAGAAAGCCTTCTGTCTAGGCCAGGCTTTTGGAAATCTTGAGGAAAGTGACCATGGACAGCCTGTAATCAGAAGTGGAAAGACAGTAGCCTCTGCTGATTCTTGAGGCAGACATATCTGGGATATAGGGAAAATATTTTTTTTTTCGTAAAAGTTGGGACTTTTGAATAGATTATATAAAAACTTGTGATTCCAGGCTGAGAGCAAGCCTTGGCCAGTTAATTTACAACTATGTAGCTAGTGAGAGAAATCCAGAGATATATATCTGACTCAGGAGTTATATATTTACATTTCAAGGAAAAATAGATTCTAGAACCTTGGAAACATCTCTAGATCATAAAGTCCAGAGATTCTGGGGAGAGAGGTATTTAGATTTCCGGGATCCCTTCTATCTGGTCTCTATGGAGTAAAGGCTTCTTCCTCCTATTCTGCATCTTTCTTCTGTATTTCTCCTATATAATGTAAGCAGAGAAAAACAATTTTTTTTGCATTCCCCACCTAGGATATATGTCTTATATGTTTAAGAGATTTTGTTCTAGTTTGTGTTGTACTGCTTCAGGGGTAAGAATTAGTTCTTGGGGGACCATGTGATTATGGTTTGCTTTTTAAGTGAGTAATGAGAGATTACCTCGGGTGTGCATTCATAATAAAACTAATAAAGATGAATATTAAAACTTCTGCACAATGTTAGACTTCATTCCAAAAACATCTCTCTGCCTAGCAGAAGAGGTTCAAGTGCACGTGTAGGATGGCTGTACACAAGGGTCTGTCTACATAGCACTCACACAGCCAAGAGCTGCCACAGTGAGTTTGGAAGTCACCAGCCTTTGGCTTCAAGTGACCTGTGTGAGGGTGGATTGCACTTAAGAGCTAGTCAGTCAAAAGACAATGAGGGGCCGCAGCATCTTAGGTTCTGTAGAAGCAGAGCCTGAGATGAGAATTCTTGATGTGATTAACGGGAAGGGAACTATCATAGGGGGTGAGGAAGCAGCTCAGGCAGGGGAAAAGCTGGAAAGAATGGTCTCACTCTGATCTCACAGGAAGCTCTGTGACACTAATTGCACCACAGATCAAACCCTCTTGTGGCAGGGGCATGGCCTTTTTGTTATGGTAATGTGGTTTCAGCTTTGACCAAGGGCGTGTGTGCGCATGCGTGTGCGTGTGCGTGTGCGTGTGCATGTGTGCGTGTGTGTGTGTGTGTGTGTGTGTTACTTGGGATTGAACCCAGGGATGTTCTACCTATGAGCTACACCTCCAGCCCTTTTTAATTTTTTTTTCCCTTTGAAACAGGTGTTGCTAAATTGGTGAGAGTCTTGCTAAGTTGCTGAGGCTGTCCTGGAACCTGTGATCCCCCTGTCTCAGCTTCCCAAATACTGGGATTATAGGCATGCTCCACCATGCCTGGCTTGACCAAGGGCAATTGTTGAGAGAAGGGAGCCCTGGGCAACATTCCCTGCAGCTGAGAAATGGACAGAGGCTAGTAAAGGAGTCTGGGTGGGCCAGTACCAGCACCCATTACAAACAATAATGGGTGACATTTCTCAGGCACTAAACTGCCTTTGTTCCAAGTTAATCTTTATAACCCTTCTATAAGAACTCTCAACATAGAGGTCTAAATAATCCTTTTCAATATTAGTTCCTTTTCTGCTCAAAATCTTGCAGGGGCTTCCCATTTCACTGGGTAAAGAAGACAGAGTCCTTACAAGGACCTCAAATTCCTGTGTGATCTGTGTTAGAGAGTTCACGCCTGGATCCCTGTTTCAAAAATGGGGGGTTGGGGTTTTAGCTCAGAGGTAGAAGCCTTCTGGATTCAATACCCAGGAGAGAGAGAGAGAGAGAGAGAGAGAGAGAGAGAGAGAGAAGGGGAGGGGAGGGGAGGAGAGGGGAGAGGGAGACAGAGAGAGAAGAGAGAGAAAGCTCTTTGATAACTTTTATGCAGGGAGTCTCTGTAAACCAAGAGGCAGTATACCTGATGAGCCCTTTCTCTGGATATTAGAATCCCATCCCTCCAGGGAACTGTGGCAGTGGATCATCCGCTCACCATTCTGGCTTAAAGATTCCTCTTTATTTTTTATCATCTGGGAGCTTCTCTTTCCTTCATCCTTAGCTCTGTATAATTTTCGTTGCTGCTTTATTTTTTTACAGCATTACTAAAAGTTTTACTTAAAAGGGATCTAAGTTTTCCAGCATTACTAAAAGTTTTACTTAAAAGGGATCACTGTGTTTCCAGAACTGGAAGAACACTCATTTCTTCAGTTCTCAAATATCTGTTTGATGCTTCTTAAAAATATATTCTAGTATATTTCTCTGGTGAAAATATCCTTTCATCTATTTTGTCCATCAGATCTTCTGTGTCTTGAACATATTAAAATAATTGTTTTATAGTTTTTATAAAAGACTATATTAACTCACCTAGATCATCTGTGGGTTTGCATTTATTGTTTGATGTTTCTTATTCTTATATTAGCAGTGTGGTGGGGGGCGGTACTGGGAATGGAACACAAGGGCTTTCTGTAATGGAGCTGCCCCAGTCCTTTTTTATTTTATTTTTTATGCATATCCATGTTCATAGCAGCACAATTCATGATAGCCAAATTATGGAACCAATGTAGGTGTCCATCAATAGATGAATGGATTACAAAATTGTGGGATATACACACAATGAAATTCTATTCAGCAATAAAGAAGAACAAAATTATGTCATTTGCAGGAAAATGGATGGACCTGGAGAACATTATGCTAAGTGAGATTAGCCAGTCACAGAAAATGAAGGGTCATATGTTTTCTCTAATATGTGGAAGCTCATGAGTAACCGGGATACCAGAGATACTTTAGAGAATGGAGGAGAAACTTCAGTGGAGCTAGGGAGGTAGTCTGGGGAAGGGGAGGGGGGAGGGAGGATCAATGAAGGAATCACTTCTGTTCACATTATGTGCATTTGTGAGAATACCAATGCCAATCTAAATACCCTGTGTGGAGAAGGAGGGAGTGGGGAGGGAGCCGGGGGAAAGCACCAGACCCGGCCACATGGCCGTACTCTTTTTTATTTTGAAAGAGGGTCTCCCTAAGTTGCTGAGACTGACCTCAAAGTTGGGATCCTCCTGTCTCAGCCTCACAAGTAGCTAGGATTACAGATGTGTGCCACCACGCCCAACTTCATATTATCTATATTAACACTGCAGGTCTACACATTTTTTATTATTTGGCAGAGATATTATATGCAAAACCTATATGATATCTTACATGAAAGAAGTTTTGCCCTTTCCCTGTTAGGAAACTCATCATCTTACTCCAATTAGACCTTGAGATGGGTCAGGTCTGAATTGTATTTTTTAAAATAACCTTGAAGTATACTTGACAAAGTAGTTTTTACACAATTTAATACATTTTGACACATGTATACACTCAAGAATCTGTCACCACTATCATGATAATGAACATATTCAACACCCACAAAAGTATACATCTGATATTTCCTTCTATACAGTAAACTTCTCAAGATCAGGAATCATTGCTTGTTTCCTATGGCTGCTGGAAAAAAAAAAAAACAGCCCTAGTTTTATACTTTGCTGCAGTGAGCCTTGCCTTAAGAGAGACCTGTAAAAGACAGCTTATTTCCTGCATATTTTCAAGGTATCTAACAGATTTAGAATTATTTATTCTATTGTTTGATATCTCCAAGGTCTCTCAGTCTTTATTATTTCTATTGCTACTACTGCACTTTCGAAGATTAATGGGACACTTATTTCTCAAATTCTCATCCTCTAATTGACTTAGGATGGTAATTACAAGAAGCAGGATCTTAACAATCTATTGATTGTTAACATCATCTATCACTGTTGTAGCCTTGGGGGAATGTCATAGCCTTAGAGATCTCAATGGCATCTGGCTATAGGGTAGAAGTTTCTCAGCTCAGACCGACTGTATTTCCACTGGTCCCATCCAGCTCTATTCTCATCCTCCTTTTGAGGCAACTGGTCACCCTCTAAGAGCCTGTTATTCTCAGGAGCAGTTTTTGTCTGGAGTATAGTCTTGTCTTTTTAGAGGGGATATTCAGCCCCCTGAGATCTGGCAGGATGGGAATGTGTTTAACCTGGGTTTTGTGGAGCCTAAACTGTTCCATATTTATTAGGAACAAATACAATGAGAAAGTGGTTTAAGTACCTAACAAATTAGCAGCATAATCATATGAGTAAGAAAAACAGCTTTCATCACACTCAGGCATTACGATCATGTGGCACTTAGCTGAGCAATCTACAGCTCAGGACACTTCTTTTTTTTTTTTTTTTTTTTTTGCGGTACCAGGGATTGAACGCAGGGGTGTTCTACCTTCGCGCTACACCCCCAGCCCTATATTTTTTTTTATACTTTATTTTGAAACCGGGTCTCACGAAGTTGTGGAGGGCCTCACTAGGTAGAGAGAGACAGAGAGAGAGAGAGACAGAGAGAGAGAGAGCTGAGGCTGGCCGCGAACCCGGATCCTCCGGTCTCCACCTCCCAAAGTACTGGGATTACAAGCGTGCGTCACCACGCCCGGCCCAGCTCAGGACACTTCCGAATGTTTGTGTATTTGCTTTTCTTCCTTAGTCTTTCCACATTAATGACATCTGGTGAGATTATGTGAATCCCATTTATTAGCAACACAGCACTAATCTTTAGCGAAGCATGATGCTTGTTTACAGTCTAGTAGACAATTTGTTAGAATTGCTTCCACATTATTGTCCTATAGTAGAATCTTGGTTAATGGTTAAAGAAAATTCACATTAAAATATTAAATACAGCCAGGAGTGGTGGCACACGCCTGTAATCCCAGGATTTGGGAAGTTGAGATAGGAGAATCGCAGGTTTGAGATCAGCCTTAGCAAGTTAACAAAACTCTCAGCAACCTAGTAAGACTCTGTTTCAAAAAAAAAATGAAAAGGGCTGGGGGTGAGCTCAGAGGTAGAATGCCCCTGGTTTTAATCCTCTGTAACACACACACACACACACACACACACACACACACACATGCACACACACACACACACACACATGCACACACATACTCTTAAATACAGAGATACAAAATTCAAAAATAATTATTTTATTAAACATGATAGCAGTTTGAGCTTATTTCTGTTACAGCTCTGTAGTGGTTCCCTCTTTCTCAGAGTCAGGAGAGGCCTGTGTCGTAGTCATCATCACATAGGGAATGTGTACATGTGAGTGTGGGCGCGTGTGCATACAATGAGAACGTTAAGACATCAGATGCTGAATATCTATGCTATTAAGAGAAGAACATGATCATGAGAATCTGGTGTGGTGAAAAAAAGAAGTGGTGGGAGTGAGATGGTCACATGGAAAGCAGAGGACACGAGCAAAGGCGGAAGTAGAGCAAGCATGGTTAGATTAGGAGATGGTTTGAAGAAAGGGGCATGTAGTAGGCGGAATAATTCATCTCCCTAAGAGCTTCACCAGTGTAGATATTATCCTACACAGCAAAAGGGCCTTTGCAGATGTAATTCAATTAAGAACTTTGGGATGGGGGATGAGACAAAGGGCCTGCATTATCCATGTGGGCACAATCTAATCACATGGGTGGGTCCTTAATGTGGGAGAACCTTTCTCAGCTGAGTTTAGGGCCAGAGGGGGACATGGCTCCAGAAGAAGCTGAGAGAGAAGCAAAGTTGCTGGCTATGGAGGTGGAGGAAGGGAGGCCCAAGCCAAGGAGTGCGAGTGGCCTCTTGCAGCTGGGCAAGGCAAGGAATCAGAGCCTCTCCTGGAGCTCCAGAAAAGCACACGGTCCTGTCAATACCTCAGTTTAGCCCAAGGAGGACTTTGTTGGACCTCTGGCCTACAGGAACTGTAAGATGATAAATTTATTTTGTGCTAAGTCATTATGTTTGTGGTAACTTCTTACAGCAGCAGGAGAAAACTAACATAGGGAGGATTTTTACATGACATGAGAGGTCTGATATGGCGTGTAGAAAGGAAGACTGGGGTCAAACTGAGTAGTCTCTTGAAGAAAAGGGCAAGGATTCTGCCGTCCCACTTCCTGTAGGGCGAAATGGGACGGTGGTATGTGTCAAACAGTGTTAGGAAGAACTGCCTGGCAGTGCTGTTGCAGAGCATTTGGGGTGAGGGAGTGTTGAGTGGAGGAATCAGGGATGCCTCTGCTGGAAAAGCAAGGAAGAGAATGGTGACCGGACTGTAGTCATGGAAATGGAGTCAGACACATACAGTTGTTTTTCTCTATCACGAGGGATTGGTTCCAGGACCGACCCCTGCCCTTGGATTCCAAAATCCTCATTGTATGGTTCCCTATAAAGTGGTGTAGTATTTGTCTATAACCTATGCATAGCCTCCCTTATTCTTTAAATTATCTATGGATTACTTATAATTCCCAAAACAATGTAAATACTTGTTATACTGTATTATTTAGGGAATAATGGCAAGAAAAAAGCCTGTGCTCGTTCGGTACAGAGGCAATTTTTTTCTCTAATATTTTCAGTGCATGGTTGGTTGATCCATGGATGTGGTACCCGTGGATACAGAGGACTAACTGTGTAAGCATTATTTTGATGAAATTAGTTACAGGTTTGATGACTCCGTGTTGAGAAGGATGAGTGTAGGATGCCTTTAAGTTTAAAACCAGCTGACGGCCGGGTGTGGTGGCATATGCTTGTAATCCCAGTACTTTGGGAGGCGGATACTGGAGGATGGGGTTCGCGGCCAGCCTCAGCGCTCGCTCTCTCTCTCTCTCTCTCTCTCTCCCTGTCTTTCTCTCTCTCTCTACCTAGTGAGGCCCTCCACAACTTCGTGAGACCCGGTTTCAAAATAAAGTATAAAAAAAAAATAGGGCCGGGGGTGTAGCGCAGAGGTAGAACGTCCCTGGGTTCAATCCCTGGTACCGCAAAAAAAAAAAAAAAAAAAAAAAAAAAAAAACCCCAGCTGACTAGAGATACTGAAACCAATGGTTTTAAGGGCAGCTGGTTTTAAGGCAAAAATAAGGAATTGGTTTTAAACATGCAAAATTTTATGAGGACAGTGGGTCATTCTGGCAGGAGTTGGAAATAGGAGCTGGCAATTCAGGAGAGAGGGAGGGTCGAGAAGTAGATCCAGTGTGATCCTGTCATCCTGCTGGTAGTGGTCCCTGTGTCCTGAGAGCAGGTCTGATCTCTGGGGATTGGGAAGAGGGAAGGGTTGTATTCAAGGAAGGAAGTCCAGGGACAAAGGAATATGGTTAATTTCCTGGTCCCCTACAATGTGTGAGAGGCTGGACTACTGTGTAGACTCTGATCCCAAGCCAGGGGAATGAACACCTGTCCTTTCTCCCTAGGGCTCCTTTCCCTATTCATGATAATGAGCAAAACAGGCAAGGAGACATGAACATGCAAAAGTATGATTATTTACACTGACAGCTGGAGACAATGGGATCATTCCACCCAATTTTTTCTAATAAGGAGGCTTGATTTTTCCCTTTCATAAATAACTCAAGTTCTTTCCCTTAGGGTGTCTACACTTTTGTCTACCTCACTAGTTCTTCCCCCAAACCTTTTCCAGACTTTCCTCTAAGAATTACAGCAAGTGCATGTCCTTCTAATACCACAAAGTTGGGGAGCATTGGTGGGGGGCCAGGAGGGATCCCAATGCAAGGCACTCTTTCCTGAGACAAATCCATTTGGTCACTTTTCCTGTGTTCTTGACTTTTTCACTTTTGTGCTCCAAGAATACATATGTTATACAATTACCCTCTGTTATTTTTGTCTTCTTCTCTACAAAGTCTGCTTCACTTTTCTTTTACCTGAACTTACTAACAACTCAGTTTATTCTACTAATAAACCTGATGCCACGTCTCCTCCTATAGAATAGATTTACTCTCTGATCAATCCTTTCCATCAGTATTCTTACAACAGCCCTATATGGTAGATGTAAGTGACAAAAAGCTATGTTTCTATTAGTACTATGTAGGTAGTCATGATTGAAACTTTCAGCAAACCTACAAAAAGAAAAATGGGCCTACTGTGGTTTAAACTAGGAGGGGGGAAATAGGTTAATTAGGATAGAGCCTAATCCCTTATCCAGCTAGACAGATGCTAAGAAATACATATATTTTTGATTAAAGACTTTTTATGGAAACTAAAAAAGGATATTAGTGGGTCCAAATACTAAAATAGAACTAGAGTAACTTGGAAGAATTAGAAAGCTTTCAAACTTCACTCCTTCCACTGTTCACTGTTAAGGAGCTCTTTAAAGCAGGATGGCTATATGTGCAGGCTGAGGCAGTGTAGTAGGAGTAGGAAGGAAGGGTGTTTGGGCCACTTTTTCATATATTGTGCCGTCAAGACCTGCTCAGGCCCAATCACATAGATACTTCTTCCACTTGATGGTCTGGACCATGTTACAGAGCCTTTTCACATTCTTTTTTTTTTTTTTTTTTTGCGGTACCAGGGATTGAACCCAGGGGCGTTCTACCTCTGTGCTACACCCCCGGCCCTACTTTTTTATACTTTATTTTGAAACCAGGACTCATGAAGTTGTGGAGGGCCTCACTAAGTAAAGAGAGAGACAGGGAGAGAGAGAGAGAGAGCTGAGGCTGGCGGCGGAACCTGGATCCTCCGGTCTCTGCCTCCCAAAGTACTGGGATTACAAGTGTGCGCCACCACGCCTGGCGCCTTCTCACATGCTGAGCCTCACTCGAAACTATCAGCTAGCCAGGTATGGTGGTGCACGCTTGTAATCCCAGTGCTTGGGAGGCTAAGACCAGAGGACCACAGGTTCGAGGACAGCCTCAGCAACTTAGAGAGGCCCTCCGCAACCGAGTGAGATCCTGTTTCAAAAATAAAAGTAAAATAGGGCTGGGCATGTAGCTCAGAGGTAGAATGCCCTGGGCTCAATCCCTACACACACACACACAAAAAAAAAAAAAAAAAAAACCCACAAAAAAAAAAAACCAACTGCCAGCTTTTCAGGTCACTTGATACTGTTCGTTATGGTAACTCTGTCCCCCTTGCCTTTGGTGGTTGATAGTCCTGCCACTTGGCCCCATCACACTGGGATCCATTGCATTTAAGTTTTCCAGTTGGGTGGTTGTGGTTCTCACTATAAAGTTTGGCATAAAGAGCTTTTCCAGAATGCTGGGGCTCCCCTCAGAAATCTATTTCTCAAAGTATTGGTGAAAGGTCTGTCTCCTGGCCTCTCCCAGTGTGAGTGAGTAGTTTTAAGTGACAAATACACTGTAGCATTCCAATTGCCCTAAGCTTTTGAGCCCTTTCCTCTGGGTTAAACTGAGGGAGATGGGCATCTCCAATCTGCTCACGGTAGGCCATCTTTTGATCCATGCTTCAGACAACCAAAAGGACTGTTAGGAGCCCTTCCCAACTCCTCAAAGTGCAACATTAAATGTAGAATCTCTGCTTAGTGGATGCACATCAATACATTTGGCCTGATCCAACTTATGCCCCTCCCACCGTACTCATTCCTACCAGTTCCTTGCGTTTCTATTAGGAGACTGTAGTTCTTTTGTAGGATCCTTCTTGTGGATCACACTTTGCACTTCACTTTGAGGGGCCTGCTGGGCTGTGAGTATAATTATAGGCCAGGAAGCAGCTGGTGGTGGAGGTTGTGTGCCCTGAGGAGAATCAGCATTGTCTTAGCAACTGCCTCGGAGAGGCCATCACTGTTTCCTCAAGCAACGCAGAGCTAATTCACCCAGGCAGAGGTGGAAAGTTGTGCGCACTGGGGTTGGGTAGGCCACTTCTGCTGGAAAAAAAAAAAAGACTCATCAGAATTGAGGAGCTCGATGTCCCCTTCTTCATCAGGGCTTTCTCACTTGTTCCTATCCCAAATTATAGGGTTCCGTCTTTCCCAAGCAATGTCCTCTTTTTAACAAATAATTTTGTGCATTTATGGGGTACAATGTGATGTTTATACACACACAATGGTATGACTGAATCAGGATTATTAACATATCCAACACCTCACCTCACTTATTTTTTGTGGTGAGATATTTTAAATTTCTTAGCAATTTGGAAATATACATTATTAAGTCACCATGCTTTGCAATAGCATAATGTTCTTCAGGTTCATCCTGTCACAAGTGACAGAATTTCTTTCTTTTTAAAGACTGACCAGTATTTCCTTGTATATGTATAACACATCTTCTTTATCCACTTATTTGCTGATGGACACTTAGGTGGTTTCCGTGTCTTGACTATTGTGACTAATGCTACAGTGAACACAGGAGTGCTGATATCTCTTCATACTGATTTCATTTGCTTTGGATATATGCCTAATAGTGGGACTGCTGGGTCAGTTCTACTTTTGGTTTGTTTGAGAACCTCCATACTATTTTCCATAATAGTTGTACTAATTTATATTGCCACCAACAGTAGGTGTATGAGTTCCCCTTTTTTCCACATCCCCCCCAAACTTATCTTTCATCTTTTTTTTAAACTGGGGAACTAAACCCAGGTAGTTTTTACCACTGAGCTATACCTACAGCACTTTTTATTTTTTACTTCGAAACAGGGTCTTCTTGCAACTTATATTTCCCTGGCTTTGAACCTGGGATCCTCCTGTCTCAGCCTCCCAACCAAGTACTGAGATTACAGGCTTGGGCGGGCGACCACTCCTGGCACTTTCATCTTTTTGATAATGGTTATTCTAACAAGTGTGAGGTCATAGCTCATTGTGGTTTTAATTTGCATTTCCTTGATGATTAGTGATGCTAAGCATTTTCTTGAGTCTTGTGTTAGCTTTTTGCCTCAGTGACAAAATACCCGACTGTGGGCACTGTGAGGTCTGACTGTGAGGCCTGGCCGGAGGAGGTCGAGAACAAAAGGAACTCTCAGGAAGGCCTCTAACCATCCCCCTGCTTCCAGCCCCATAAATTTACCTGTCCTGGCCCACTGTTAAACCCACCGATCGGAGAAATATGCGGCTGCCTTGCTCCCCCTCCCTCCTGACGCCCCATAAGAAGCCCCTAGTCTGTAAGGAAGGGGGCTTTTCTGGCTGCCGTGGACTCTTCCTGGTCAGTTCCCCCTCCTAGACTTCACACCAATTAAAGAGCCTGTTCTGGTCTGTAGAGCTGTGTTTTTCTTTATCCCCATATTTTCTGACACTGACACAAACAACTGAAAATAAAGAAAGGTTTATTTTGGTTCAGGTTTCAGTCCATGGTTGACTGGATCCATTGCTTTGGGCCTGAGGCAAAGCAGAACATGACAGAAGGGCAAGGGGAAGGAAAGCCGCTCACCTCCTGGGGCCACTGCTTCTTTTAAGCCATCGTATTTCCTTCCATGACACCATCTCTCTGGGCCGCAGCTCTACGCCTGCCTTTCTGGCTAAACCGAAAATCTTCAAAGTCTCTCTGCTTTACTTTTTGCTCCTGAAATTCGGTGTACAGTTCTCTGAATGTGGACATCAATACCCATGCTGGAGGCGGGGCCAGTGATGGCCATGATGGAGGCAGCAGATGGAGTTGGGACCAGGGGCGGCCCGGATGAAGTTGGGGTCAGGGGCGGTCCAGATGGACTTGGGGTCAGGGGCGGCCTGAATGGACTTGGGCCATGGGTGGCCGGGATGGAGCAGGCCCAGTGACTGTGATTAAAAAGGCCCCAGTGGCAATGATTAAGGAGGGTGTGACTACCTTGTCTGTTGGTGACCCAACTTGGAGGCCAGGTAATGCTGGCTTTGTTAGAAATAGGGGGCCGGGGAGACTTCCCCCCAGATTTCAAAGGAAGGCCTGGGAAGTCAGTCAACATGTGTCAGGATCGGGATTCCTGCAACCAGGCTCAAATGGGGTGCTTTGTGAAGCTGTGAGGGTGAAGCCAAGGTTGCAAGAAAAACTCCTGAGATTTAGAAACACCAGAAGTATGAAAGAACCCCGAGGAAAGGCTGCTAGCTGTGAGCCATGGAGCCAGGCTGCAGCCAGGCTGCAGGGGCGGGGCTGCCAGGGCCCTTTGGAGCCCTTCTGTCATGTGCTCTGGATGCCAGAAGTGGAGTTGCAAGATCAAATCCTTGCCCTGCTGGATTTTGTTACTGTTTGGGTCCCATCCCGTCTATGTCCCAACTCCTCCCTTTGGGAATGCAAATGTTTACTCTGCCATTGTATATTGGATGCATGTAACTTGCTTTTTATTTTGATGTTCGTTGTCTTTTACAGGGGCTCACAATAGTCCACCTTATTTCAGAGGAGACTTTGGGCTTTTCAGTGATGCTGGAACTGTTAAAACTGTGAGAAGTCTTGGAGAGGTCTAAATGCATTTTTCATTCTGAGCTGGGCATGAGCTCTTTAGGGACCAGGGGTGGCATGTTATAGATATAATAAAATGTCCCCTAAAGAGCTCATTTATTAATGTTTAGAGTTGATGTAATTGAGTCATGAGGGTTGTAATCCCAGAAGTGGATAAATCCATTGCAATCTATTTACCTGGGTGGTACCTGGTAGGCTGGTAGGGTGTGGCTGGAGGAGGTGGTTCCTGGATACAGCCTTGGGGATTATATGAATGGTCCCCTCCAAAGAACAAATTCCAGAAACCTCAAAACCGGTTCAAGAAATGCATCTTAAAAATTCTGTTCCACTAGAACCACTTATAATACCAAAACCTGTATTAGGGTTCTCCAGAGAAACAGAACCAATAGGAGAAAGATTGATAAATCAGAAAGATTAGAGACAGTAGAGGATTTATTACAGGAACTGGCTCATGCTATTATGGAAGCTAAGTCCAATAATATGGTGTCTGCAAGCTGGAGAACCAGCTAGGCCAGTGCCATAGTTCATTCCAAGTTGAAAGGCCTGAGAATCAGGGGAGCCTATGGTGAAACTCCAAGGCCAAAGGCCTGAGAAACGGGTGGGGGTGGGGCGCAGAGGGGTGTTTGCCAGTGCTAGTCCTGGAGTCTGAAGGCCCAAGAACCTAGAGTTCAGATGGCCAAGAGCAGAAGATGGTTGCTGTACACCAGATGACTGACTTTGCCTCTTCTGTCTTTTTGTTCTACCCAGGCCCTCCCTTATCTTTTGGATGGTGTCCACCCATACTGGGTAAGGGCAGATCTTCCTTATGCAATCCACCGATTTCAATACCAATCTTTTCTGGAAACGACCTCATAGACATACCTAGAAATAACCTGAGTATAACTGTTATAGTTATAGAATGGCCCCTAAAGAGCTCATAAATTGGTGTTTGGAGTTGATGTAATTAAGTCATGAGGGTTGTAATCCCAGCAGAGGATAAATTCATTGTAATGGATTTATCTGGGTGGTGGTGTAGGCTGGTAGGGTGTGGCTGGAGGTGCAGCCTTGGGGATTCTATATGGTTCCTCCTCCCCTTGCTCGCTCTCTTGCTTCAGGCCTTCATGATGTGAAGAGCACAGCCTTGTACTCTGTCTCCGATTCCTGATGCCGCCATGTCCTGATCCTTAGTCCCTGGCCTCACATGGACTGAACCCCAAAACCGCAAGCTAATAAATCTTCCTTCCTCTAAGTTATGTGGTCAAGTTCTTTAGATCATAGCTGTGAGAATGTTGATGAATACAATAGCTTAGCTAGCCCAGTCCAGGCAACACCTAATATTAACCATCACAGTGGGAGAGTAACAATCATCTCTGGAACTTTAATCTTCATAAAGCCATCCTATTCAAAATAGCCTAAATGTGTCCATCTTTTGTGTTCCCATCCAGTTCCCTACGGCAATGGCTAAGGAATGTGGTATGGTTCCTGAGGTTTTTTTGTTGTAACAAATACTTCTGATACTACTTATGGATCTTTAATGTATAAATAGGACTGAAGAACTGCTGGGTGCATAGCTTATTCCAAAATGAATATAGACTCCTCCTCAACATAGGATGCACTTTTTCTTTAAGTTCTTATTTGATGTCTGCACTTCCCTGTGTTTCAGAACCAGCTATGTCTGCACTTGGAATGAACAGCCCCACATACAGTCAGTCAACAGGAAAAAGGGAGGGATGGGAGCGGCTATCAGTCACAGGCAGGCAGGAAGATAAAAGACACACAAAAGCATACACAAATAATAAAAATAAATTATATTATAACTTAATTCATTCACATTAAAAATAACAAACTATAATGCTTTTACTGCCCTTTTACGAAAGGAACATTAAAAATGTTAGACATTAATAATCACATCCCTTATCTTTAACACTTCGATGTCTCACATCTATTGCCCATAATTTCACGAAGAACTAGTTCACTTACCCTTTATAAAACATTTTATTTTATAATTATTGCCCTATAATTGCACTTATTGGCATGTGGTCACTGAACAATTAGAATGTGGCTGGTCCAAACTGAAATGTGCCATAAATGTAAAATATATTCTGACTTAGCATAAAAAATGCAAATTCAATTTTTATATTCTTTATACCTTTTAAGACTGAAAATTACATAAGTGGCTCACATTATACTTCTATTAGGACTGGGCCAGAACATTTTAAGTCAGACTGGCCATACCTTTGACTTATTACTATCTTTTGTATTTCCCATTTGCTTTTAAAAATGACATTGTAAAATAAAATAATCCTGCTACTTTTATGAATATATTTTTTCTAATGGACATATATTAATTTTTCAATAGAGAAGATGAAATTTACTAGATTATTTACAGTTTTAAAATTACCAAAAATTAGGACTGTCATTTATGGGATACAGCCTAAAATACTAAGATAATGGATAAATCAAATTCTCCTATTATTTGTGAAATGTATTTTTCACCTTATAACAGGTGCATGGAAAGAGCCACCAAGATGAAGGAGTGAAAAACTAGGAGGACGAGAGGACTCACTGTCTACCTGTCCAGAAGTTACAATTCTCATCTAAATTACTGAAGAAGCTTGATACAACTCAGCTGGCAATCGGTGAGACTGCCCATGCCACTGAGCTCACATTCCTTTTCCAGGAGAGAGAAGAGCTGTGGTCTGTCACAAAGAAGGTTAAGAATACCGTTAATAATGTGGCAGAGTATGTGCAATTTTCTTTTCTTTCAATTTCTAGCATATACTATAGTGAGACCTTTGATAATAAATCTTACTAGTTATAATCATCTGACATTAAGGAATGTGATCATATCGCATTTAAAATGTGACAAGTTAATGGTTTTCAGTAAAACACATCATGGTGCTTTTTCTTTTCCTTGTTGGTTAAAGGCCATTTATTTTGAAATGTTTTTTGGTGCTGTCTGCTTCTGGCAGCATACTGGAACACTTATTTTTCAGAAGCTGTCCTTGTGGCAGCAGTACAATTTCATCTATCTTTAGACCGCCAATGGAGTGATATGAGATTTGAGTTTCTAGTAAAACTCTGGTGCATTCACTTCATCTGCAAAAGCCACTGGCACAACCACCCCCTGCCGGTGCAGCTCCCGAAGAACATCCAATATTGAGTCTAATTCTGTGCGGAACTTGTCCAGTTCACGATTCTTTAACTGTGCGAGTCTTTTCCATTTCTCAACTTCCTTGTTTTGCTCGGTTTCTACTACTTGGTGTGTCTGCTGTATTATCTGCAAATACAAAAATTCTACATTACTGTTAGTTTATAGTGGGAGTGAAGAACTTTGAACAGTCTAAAGGGCTTTTAAAATGGGACAATACTGGAATTTCTCTGGGAAACTCAGGTCAACCATAAAGCTCTGCAGGCATGTAATATTTTTTGTCTTCAGGGGTATAAAAATTCACACTGTTTGTTAAGGACTAAATGTCTGTGTCCTCCCAAAATTCTTATGTTGAAGCCCTAATCCTTGGTGTGGCTATATTTGGAGCAAGGAAATAAGGCTAGAAGAGGTCACAAGGATGGGGCCCAACAGGATTAGTGTCCTTATGAGAAGAGACCTCAGAGCTCTTGTCTTTTCTCCCTTTCTTTGGTTTGCATTCACCAAAGAAAGGCCATGTGAGAACATAGAAGACTGCCAACTGCAAGCCAGGAAGACAGCCCTTACCAAAACCCAGACTGATCAGAATCTTGATATTGGACTTTTGGCCTCCTGAACTATGACAAAATAAATTTTAGTTATTTTGGCCATCCAGGATATATTTTGTTATGGCAGCCTGAACAGACTAACATACTACTCAAGCAAAGCTAAATATCAACACCAAGCCAAGTTCCTTAAAACATATCATGTCCTTATATCTGGTTTTTTTTTTTTTTTTTTTTTGCGGTACCGGGGATTGAACCCAGGGGCGTTCTACCTCCGTGCTATACCCCTGGCCCTATTTTTTTATACTTTATTTTGAAACCGGGTCTCACGAAGTTGCGGAGGGCCTCACTAAGTAGAGAGAGGGAGGGAGAGAGGGAGAGAGAGAGAGAAAGAGAGAGAGAGAGATACAGGGCGAGAGAGAGAGAGGGAGAGAGAGAGAGAGGGAGAGAGAGAGAGAGAGCGCTGAGGCTGGCCGCAAACCCGGATCCTCTGGTCTCCGCCTCCCAAAGTACTGGGATTACAAGTGTGCGCCACCACGCCCGGCTTATATCTGGTATTTTAAATT
Source organism: Glis glis (assembly GCA_004027185.1). Lineage (NCBI taxonomy): Eukaryota > Metazoa > Chordata > Mammalia > Rodentia > Gliridae > Glis > Glis glis. Next base: position 20,822 of record PVJS01025758.1, read on the forward strand.
TCCATTAAATAATGTTTGCAATTAAATATAGTAAATATATTACTAGCAATAGGTATATAATATTTTAATATAAACTCATTTTTTACAAACTTACTGAAATGACTGAAATATAGAATATTGTTCTGAAAGCCCTGTAAGATGTATACTTAGCACTCACCAATAATTAAGAACATGGTACAAGTTTTTTCTCTCTCCAAATACAAGGCTAATCAATATTCAATTATTTGTGATTTAAAGTTGTTTTTCTCTTAAAAACTAAATTTAAGCCGGGCGTGGTGGCGCACGCTTGTAATCCCAGTACACTGGGAGGCTGAGACAGGAGGATCTGGGTTCGTGGCCAGCCTCAGCTACTTAGTGAGGCCCTCTGCAACTTAGTGAGACCCTGTTTCAAAATAAAGAATAAAAAAAAAAAATAGGGCTGGGGGTGTAGCCCGGAGGTAGAATGCCCCTGGGTTCAATCCCCAGTACCGCAAAAAAAAAACCACTAAATTTATTTCTATCAAGATCAAAATAGAATGGGAATACTTTAAGAAGTAACTTTTGGTAAGAATGTCAAAACTATAGAAAATTAAAGGCACTTAATGGTAAAGAACTATAAAACATGCAAATGTGACCCACTACTTTACCTGCTGAAGTTCCTGCTCTCTTTGCTTATGTCTCATTTCCATCTGTTGAATTTTCTTTTCTAAGCCCATGAAATGTTTCATCTCTGGTGTATGGTTTTCTTTGGCTTCTCTCAATTCATCTAAGAGTTTTGTAATCTAAAATTGAAGTATGAAGTAACTGAAGTAATTGAAAAGCTATGTTCATGAGGCAATAATTCCTTTTAATAGGTAATCTTGAAAATGAAGAACATTTTTATATAAAATTTCTCTAGATAAGAGACATCTTGGATTGAGTAATTAATAGCTTCCATTTCTTATGTCCCGGAAGTAAAGGTCCTTCTGCTGTGAGCTGACCTCACATTATAAGGGGTTTCAGATGACTGGACCACCTTCTCCCTCTCCTGTGTTTACCAGTCGGATTATGGGGCTCAAAATGATGACGGGTACTTTTTGATGCCTCATCTGGGGAAAGCAAACTGTACATACGCCAGTTACTAACATTTTCATGAGATGTGAAAGATACTTCCCAGGCTATGTCTATATGTACATTGAAGCTACAACATTTATACAGAAATATGAATGATGATTGAAATGCCTAAGAGAAATTTATTAGCCCAATATTTTGGTTATTTCTTACCTCTTTCTGTAGGATTTCTTCGCGAACTTGAGAAACTGCAAGAGATTCTTGTTTATCCTGCAGCTCATTAATTTGACTTTGCAAATGTTTTATAAGTACCTAGGAAATTGTCAGAAGTACTGAGTTAATAAAGCACTCTCTTAAACACTCTGAAAAAGATAAGAAAACCAACTTAAGACTGAAATCTTTAAAAGTAAACTAAGTATTTGGAAGAAAGTGAATAATATCTTCATGCTTTGTGATTAAGTAGGATGACGGTTTTTATTAAAGAGCTGTTAACTAAATAATGATAATGCAAGTCTTATAATATCTGTGAAATAAATGTCAGTTCCATCTTGTGAACAGATATTTCCATCAAGAAACTGAGAATGTGTAAAAAATTCTTATCTGTACTGCTGTACTCTTACTACTTAAATAAAAGTCAATATAATCTCATCATTAAACTCACAATTTTACATAACTCTGGGAAAATAACATATTTGTGGCACTATAGTATTATGACACTACTCTTTCCACTTTTCCCAGACTGTTCCTTACTATAAAATTACTTGATATAATGTTTGCACTTACCCTCTGACACCTACTCTTTGGGGGAAGAAAGCTAGAGAGGCTATCTGCAAGGCTGTATGGACTGTTACTTTTGAAAAGCACTTTGAATATTTTTCACTAAATTATTAGAACAGTTCTCTGTTTCTGAACCATTTGAAATTAGGTTGCAGACTTCATTACATCTCTCCCTGAAACTATTTCAACAAGCATCTCTCAATAATCAACATTTTTATGATTAAGAATATCTACTATTTCTTTTTTTTCTTAGGGGAACATAAAAGGTTTATTTAGGGAAATGGGGGTACAGTTTAAGAGAAGGCCATGAAAAAGGTAGGTTCCAGAGACAGAGTCTGGAACAGTCTGTATCTGGAAGTGGAAAATGGCTGAAAATTCACTATTTCTTAATATTTAATAGCCAGTCCATACTTAAACTTTCCCAAATCAGGGTTTTGTTTTCCCCTCAAAGTTATTAAAATTCCAAACCTATGGGAAGGATAATGAGCAAAATAAACATTCATATATTCTTCAACTTAATTTACCAACTGCCAACGTTTTGCCATTTTCCTTTTCTCTTTATTTTGTGGATACATCATAAGTTGCAGATAAAAGTTCTATTTTAATGCTGTTTTCCAACCTACTGACATCACAGAAGATGGCCTACACAGTAGATATTTTCAGACATTCTAAGTAGATACACCTATCATCTAAGAAGGAAGACACATTCAATAAATGTTGCTAAGTTGTCAACATTCCCCATAATAATGGTGCTTAAAAAGCTGCTTCATAACGGCTAGAGCTGTGTGCATCTCTCTGTTCATAATTTTATCCTCAGTTCCCAACTGTCTACAGACTTGAATCATTATTTGTTCAAAGAATGGAAGGTAATGGGCAAGAAGAATGCTGGAGGATAAATACTCATCAATTGTGACTTGGGGCAGAGGGAGGTGGTTCAACATTTAAGTACTAAAATCCTAATCATGTTAGACATATACCTCAACCATTTGTTATGACCTATTTAGAGGAAGATTTATTTGAGAAATATAAGGACAAAACTATAAAAACACGTATAGGGTATAATTTGGAAATAGAAAGGTTAAATATGTGGCAATGGTATCTTCTTTCATTTAAAAAATCAAACTGATAATAATTCCCTATTCCTATCATCAACCTAAAAGTGTGAAGCTAAAATATTTTTGAATTAAATAATGTTCTGTTAACTGTCTTAAAAATATATTAAAGTCAAAGAAAGATCAAGACATTTGTCATCTACCTCTTGAGCTGCTATTTTACGATTCAGTTCAGCTACTTTGGAAGAAGAATTTTCTACTGCATTCTGGCAAAGAAGTTTCTCTACTTCCCTCTGATGAGATGCTTTGAGTGATGCAATATGTGCTGCAGTATTTTCCTTGACCCTACAGAGCAAACGAAAGAAAATCACACATAAAAGTGGCTCTTCAACCTCTAATTCAGAGTTAGCACAAAAATAGTGTAAGACATCTGGAAATTAAACAGTAAAGGGAGAGAGAGGATCAATATTAACTAGATGCTTTATACATTATCACCTTGAGTTCTTATAGCCACTCCATGAGCTCATTCTTATTTACTGGATTTTATAAGGGCAAACTTGAACTTAGGAAAAGTGATATATCTCGGGTCCCAGATCAATAGACTGCTGAGCCAGGGTTCAAGTCCAGCAGAGTTGAACTTCAAAGTCTGGGCCTTCCACTCTATCCTCAAACTGGAGCTACATTCTTGGGGGAATCTAAGGTTCTAACATATCTTCTTGAATGTAAAGCAAAGTGCTTGGCAGTTTTTCTTTTAAGGCAAACTCAGATTTCTTGCTTAAATTTGTCTTTATTCTTCTTTGGATAATCACAGCTGTCCCTTTAAAATCTTCAATATTTTGTGTCTAGGCAAAATTCACCAATTTCTGGTCCATGAACATGACTCCAGGGCTAGCTGCATGTTGTGAAAATAAAATGATCTTTATGGTAATTCTCAGGACACAAGGGTAATTTGCATTTAATTAATTTTGACCAAAAATGTGAGACTATTGTTTCTGTGCCAAAATTTATGGATTCAGAGCCAGTTTAAATGTTAAAGTTCTGAATCACTGTTGATACATATTAATATGACAATTTATAAACTACAAATTTATCATTGCTTATTTCATGATATGAATATTTCTCCATGGAAACAGTATTGTTAGGGTTCTAGGAAAAGCATAAAACTCTTTAAAACATTCATGATATAACTAAAATATGGTAAAAAAAAGCCTAAATACTAGAAAAGATTACTCTTCAGGCTCAGAGCTATCTGAGAAAAAACTGTAATACTAGAAAGTTTTAAATTATGTATAGGAAAATTGGTAAGAAAACCAGAATTTTAAGTTCATGCTCATTCTGAACCTCTACCAGGCTGCTATGGGGATGCAAAAGAAGTATAAGCTTGTGTCTGTCTCAAGGAGCTACAGGCTGGGTATGACTAATGTTTTTTGGCACATATTATTATCAGTTGTGTAGGCATTGGGGGCAGGAGCAGACAATTCCCTGGAAAGCTCCAAGAAATGCTTTGTGGAGGAGGTAGGACTAGAAACATAAATGAGCAAAAGGCATGAAGAAATGTGGCAGGTTACGCATGTAGAGCAGTTTTAAAAGGGTGATTGGACTCAAGATGCCAGGCGGAGAAATTTGGTCTTTATATTTAAGGGTAGTCATTAGAGGGTATAGTGACTTGGATATGGGAGTATTTAAAGGATATTAATGGTCTTAAGCAAGATGACTGGGGGAGCAGAAACAAAGTCAGGGTGATCAAGGTGGAAAAACTAGTAAACCAAGTAGGCTGCACTAATTTACTATTGTTTGGAAGAAGGTAAAATGATGAATATTTATAAGAACACACTCTATGGACCATGAACCCGAGGAATAAAGGAGGTAAAACTGGGTCAAGCACTTGGAATTAATACAACTATAGAGAGGGATGGGTGATCCAGTAATGGTTGATTTCATGCCCTGTCCTGAAGCAGAGCAGGCATTTAAGAGGTTAAAATAGGCTGCTTCCTACTCTTCCCAGCCTGCTGTTTGGGCTTCTTCTGTCCTGAGCCTGCTGGGTCAGCATGACAATGAAAATAAGATGGAGGCTAACACTAAGAAAGTTACAAACCTTAAAAAACTTACAAGGCCACAAGCCTGGGAAGAGCTGAAAAAAACAAAAAACATCCTCTCATGTAGGTGCTGACAAAGCACGGGCTATTGGCCTGGGAACTTAGCAACACAGATAAGGAAGACCAGATAGGACAAACCCTATTTAAGATCTGGGGGTCCAGGAGGGCATCAGCACTCTGCTCCACTGCATTCTCCTTGGAGGCGTGATGCTTTTCTCTCTCTCCCACCCCCACCCCCCACTTTGAGACACAGCACCATTACTCTTGCTTTTATAATAAATCTTTTTTTGCCCTGCACTAAATTCCAAATGCTTGTCCTGGCTTTTTACCAGTTCATGATATCTATCTGGGTTAAGGAAAAGAACTCATGGTGATCACCGAAACTGTAACATCTTTGGCACCAACCATGGGGCTTTCAGAGACATCGACCTTGATAAGTCCACTAAAATGTTTTTGGTTTGTTTTTCTCTGTGAAATTTGTCTTGTTTTCTGCTCTAGCTAAGCCAGTCTGCAGTTACTGTTGATAGGGGGAGAGGGCCGCAGGGAGCTGAGCTGTGCTATACCGCAGCCACAGCTGGGGGCACGAGACCTGTGGTGGAGCTAATGCAGCAGCTGACATTAAGATTTGATCTGGCTAAAAGCTCCAGGGTGATGCTGGGATTACTTACTTCTCCGTGGCTGTGCAGATGCAGCTACATGAGTGGAGGAGGCATCTGGATCGATCTGATCCCTGGGCTGTGAACCCAGAGTGGAGACCCCAACCCCGAGTTCTGGCTGCAATCAAAAAGTCACTAGCTAACATTACATCAGAATGAATGGCTGCAGTCAGAAAGTTATTTCTGACAGCTAAATTTTGGCTGCAGTAACAGGTTTCCTAAGCTCAGAAAGCATAGAGAACAAGTCAGAACTGAGCTGCTTGGCTTGGTTTGCCTGGACTCTAAAATTTGGGAGAGTTCCCACTGGTTAGTTTCTGACAATGGGGGGAGGGGCTAAACTTTTACCCCTTATGATGTGGTGGGAAAGAAAACAAAGAGAAGCTCTCCAAATTTAATATGCATGAGAAGAGGGAGGTGTTGGCTTTGAGGCCACTCCTCTGGGTCCACCTACATGCTCCCTCTGGACGGGGTAAATGGCCCCTCTCATGGCAGGACTGATAACTTCTCGTATCTCTGCTGCTGCTAGACAGACTGACTTCTGCCCTGGATGGATAGATGCTTAAGTTTAATGTTTCTTGTAAAAACGTGTACTAATGTGACTTGTTCTCTTACACTCTAAAAGCTAATTCTAGGATTCTAGGGCTCTGCGTTTCAACAACCCGCCCCCCCCCAAAGGGAAAAGACAAGACAAATATACAGCAAAATACAGCTTTTTTTTTTTTTTTTTAACTGCCAGAACTAAGGCCTTTGTTTTTTCCCCCGAGCTCATGAATTTTTACCTGGGTCTGCAAGCATATATTTTTGTTCTGATTTTTTTTCTTTGTTTTGTCTAACTGGAGGTTTTCTAGGTTTCTTTTTGTTTTTTTTTTTTCTCTTCCTATCTTTACTCAGCAGCTATTCAAGGGTTAATTCTCTTTTATCCTGGGAGGGAAAAGGGGATGGGGCGGTGGTGGTGATTGGGATGTTTGTCTGACATGGGGAGACAAAGTGGCCACCTGAATAAATTTGATTCAGTGTCACTAATGCCTGGCAGACACTGCCGACTGTATAGGTCTTTCCCATGTCTGTGTGTCTGGGACCTGGCTTCACTCAGGGCAGTGTGTGTGTGTGTGTGTGTGTGTGTGTGTGTGTGTGTGTGTAT
>PVJS01025759.1:0-27561 GCA_004027185.1 Glis glis
AGAGAGAGAGAGAAAGAGAGAGAGAGAGAGAGAGAGAGAGAGACAGGGAGAGAGAGAGAGAGACAGAGAGAGAGAGAGAGAGAACTGAGGCTGGCCGTGAACCCGGATCCTCCGGTCTCCGCCTCCCAAAGTACTGGGATTACAAGCGTGCGCCACCATGCCCGGCTTATAGTGACAATTTCTGATGTCTGAGAAAGTGCTCATAGCCTAACCCCCTATTTTCTCAAGTAGATTTTAAAATCTGTAGTATTAGGGCATAAATTAAATTTTATAAAAGGCTTTAAAGACACAGCTTTTAAGATCTGGTATCACTTTAGGGTCAGGGTGGTAAACTGTTGTATCTCGAACCAGCTTTCCTCATAGAAAAGCATTGTCTATAATCATAATCCAGCTCTGTGTATGATAATCATAATACACAGACTGTAGCAGAAGTGAGTTTTCTGTCTTCATCCCACCCACTACATCTTCTCCTGGAAGCCAGTTACCATCTAGCAAAATGGCACATCGCCTGAAATTGCAAAGGTAGCAACATATCCGCTAATACTTTAGCACAATCAGCAGCAGTTTTGCAAATAATCAAATAGTATTTATGAGTCTTGTACATGCACCATGCTGCTCTCAAGATACCTCTGTAGTATCATCGTTAATTAGGATAATCAAATTTCTCTTTTATCTTCATTCAGTGATTACTAAGCCATTCTGTCAGGCATGCATTGCTCATTCATTATTGTGACAGAATTTATTCCTTAGCAACTTCAAACAACATCTTCCTTATCGTCAGCTGCATATAGTCTATTAGGAAATAGATACCATTTTCCACACTGAATAAGTCTAATTTAGAAGGACATTTCTAAATAATACCTCGTCTAGCTTTATGTTTGGTCTATCCTATTTCAATGCTTCATTTGACTGGAATCATCAAAGTGATATGATTCATCTTTAAAGTTCGAATAATTTTCCTCTTCTCCTTTGGAAAGGCTTTTTGATGGATATATTCCTGTCTGAAAGTCACTTAGCACTTTTTGAAAACCTCGGTATTAGTTCAGTGTTAGTTAACATTATATGTATATGTGTACTCTTCTTATCGCCATGTTAGTGGTAATGAGGTTGAATGATTAAAAAGACTCAAGAAATAAAACTGTTTCTAGTAAGGAGTTAACCTTTTGCCTTATTTTAGTCTTAATCAAAACATTATTGCTAACATTCTAATATGAAACATTTTAATGCCTCTTCTTTCTTTCTTTCTTTCTTTCTTTCTTTCTTTCTTTCCTTCCTTCCTTCCTTTCTCTCTCTCTCTCTCTCTCTCTCTCTCTCTCTCTTTCTCCTTCTTTCCTTTCTTTTTCTTTCTTTTCTTTCTTCTTTTTTTCTTCTTTCCATTCTCTTCTTTTAGTGGTTCTGGGGATTGAACCCAGGGACATTCTACCTCTGAGTTATACCTCTGGCCCTCTTTATTTTTTATTTTGAAACAGGGTCTTGCTAGGTGGTTGAAGTTCTGGGTAAGATGCAGAGGTTGGTCTCAAACCCGAGATCCGCCTTTCTCAGCCTCTCAAGTACTGGGATTACAGGTGTGCACCACCACACTCGCCTTGGTACAATGCCTCCCTTTTTTCCCTTTCTTTTCTTTTTTACTTTTAGTGGTGTTGGGGATTGAATTCAGGGGCATTCTACCTCTGAGTTACACCCCCAACCTGTTTTATTTATTTATTTATTTATTTTTTTTGCGGTGCTGGGGATTGAACCTAGGGGTGTTCTATCTCCACACTACACCCCCGGCCCTATTTTTTATACTTTTTATTTTGAAACCAGATCTCACGAAGTTGCGGAGGGCCTCACTAAGTAGAGAGAGAGAGAGAGAGAGAGAGAGAGAGAGAGAGCTGAGGCTGGCCGCGAACCTGGATCCTCCGGTCTCCACCTCCCAAAGTACTGGGATTACAAGCGTGCGCCACCACGCCCGGCTTATTTTTTTGATTTTAAAACAAGGTCTTGCTAGGTTGTTGAGAGACTTGCTACATGGCTGAGGCTGGTCTCAAACCTGCAATCCTCCTTTCTCAGCCTCCCAAGTACTGGGATTACAGGCATGTACCACCATGCCCAGTTTGGAGGGATATTTTTTTAATGGTGATTCTCATTCTAGATCCCAATTTGATTAGAAGTTGGGCATTTTTCTGGTTTGCAGTTTATATGCTCCACATGTCCACATGTGATATTTTGCACCTGAAGATTTTGAAAACTACTAGTGATTTGGGTATCCTGTGATCTGATAGCTCACCCACCTGTCACTTCTTTGAACAGGCGAACATGACATTTTTGGAGTTCTCAATCCCTTCATCTGTGTAATGGGGGGATAGTAGTGTTCATTCAAAGCCTGTTCTTTGGACAGACAGCTTTAAGCCTGAGTCTTCACAAAGGCTTCTTAGTCTGAACTTGTCATTTCTCCAGCAATGCAATTCCCTCCCAAATGTAGGATGCCTCTCATCCATTTTCTCCCAATCAGTAGTAGATGCCAGGCAACATTACACATTCATTTCAAAATGTGATTCTAATGCCTTGCTTACATTTTTGCCTCTGTGCACCTGTGATATTACTGTGAGATCATCTGAAACAGGATATGGGAGGTCGTAATCTTAATCAGGATTCAGTATTTTTGCTCAGTTGAGAAGTCTTCCTGGGCATCTGTTCCTTTCCACCTTTTTTGGACATATTTCTTTATATTCTGGGCCCAGAAACATTCAATATTTCCAATCTTGTTAGGCCTTTGCTCTCTGGGCTCAGTTGCCCCGATCTCTTTTTGAACACTAGCCAGTTCTTGCCTCAGATAATTTTTTTTTAGTAAGATTTTGTAGGAGAAAACAAATAAAAGTTCATATGTAAGAAACCTGGCCATTTTCCCCTCCTTAGGTTTGTAAGTCCAGATCCACAGAGGTCTGCTTCCCCAGCTTATGCAAGTAAACATTTTACTAAATGTTTTGTCTTTGCATAACCTGAGCCTACAACTTCCTGACTCCAGTAGTCTGTTGCCCTACTATTGATGCCACGTGCAGTCTATTGCCCCACGTGCAGTCTATTGTTCTCTTGTTGATGCTATGGACTCTAGGTTTTCTGAGATGGCAGCATTCACGCTGGTAACGATGTTCTGTGTCAGTTAAGATAATGCTAGATACGTTCACAGATAAGTCCCCAAATCTCAGGGCTTTCAACGGAAATAAATGTAAGCCCCTCACAATTGAAGTTGAAAACATATGCTGTTGATTTTTGAGTGACTCTTCCCCAAGAAGTCATCCAGGTATACAGTCCTTCCGTCCTGCATTCCAACCATCTTTAATAAGCAGCTTTCAAGGTTGCTATGGAGATATTTATTAAATCGGCAAAGGGAGGGAAAAGAAAAATTGGTCTTCAGCTTCAGGACCTAAGGGTGCAGATACCGTCTGTATTTGTTCTCTACTGGCAAGAACTCTTCCTGATAACCACATGGTTATTGGGTGGAGAAATATAGTTTCTGGAAGTACAACCTCTTTTCAAAGCAATTCCTTGCTGAGGAAGCAAAGTAGAGCTCTCATTATGATATGTAATTATAATGCACCAATAATAATAAAAAAGAAAAAGCAAAGTAGAAATATTTGGGTGGTCAGCTCTCTCTTCTAGGAGGCATTTGAAAGACTTTTTTTTTTTTCCAAATGAAAGAGAATTGTACAAGCAAGAACTGGGAGTTTTTCCTCAGTCAATTTGTTTCCTGAATCATAAATGGAATCCTTAGTCAACAGAACCAGGTTGTGGTGGAAGATAGGACGTAAACAAGGAGTTGGTGCATAAATGTCAAATATGATTCAGGAACTGAATGGTGGGTGCCCCTCCCCCTTATGTGTTGAAATCCTAACCCCCAATGTGCTGATATTTGGAGAAGGAGCCAGGAGTCCTCATGAGAGAAATCAGTGTTCTAATAAAAGGGACACCAGCCATCTCTCTCATCTCCCTTCTACCATGGAGGACACAGTAAGAAGGGCCTGCCATCCAGAAGTGTTTCTTCACCAGAATGCTGGCACCCTCATCTGAGTCTTTCAGCCTCCAGCACTGTAACATAAATTTTTGTTGCTTATGTGTTTCCCAATCTGTAGTACTTTGTCATAGCAGCCCAAACTGAGTAAGAGAGTGACTTTGTGACCAGAGGTCCATAAAGCAGTCTTGAAGTTGAATGATGCATACACATGTGCATTTTCTGAGAGAATTGCCATTATTTTCTTTAGAATCTCAAAATCTTAGTAAGTTTCTACTGTAGTATCTGGAATCAGAGGCCCTGATTATGGCTGTGGTTTGTGTCCTCAATTTAGGCCTCAGCATTGTTTCTCCCTGGTAGTGTGATGTTGCACACATTACTCACTCTTTCTAAATATCTCCATAGAATAGAAAGGACAGATGCAGAAGAGATATTAAAGTGGACTGCAATCTTGCAGAAGCCTTTTGTTGAAATATATCTGTAGCATTATTTGCAACTTGGAATTAATAACCTTATCACCTTCTTACAATTGATAGGAAAATAAGATATATCAGTATAGGTCAAGCACTTAAAGAAGTGCCAAGTGTATAGTACAGGCTCAATAAATGTTAGCTATCATTACCATTAAAATGTAAGCATATCAGTTTTGCAGATGGTGGTAGGGGAAAAGAAAAGAAATGAAAGGTAGGAGGCTACTCTCGTAGACAGAAAATAGAATAGAAAGGACAGATGCAGATGAGATATTAAAGTGGTCTGCAATTTTGCAGCACCCTTAGTTGAAATCTATATTGTAGCATTATGAAGTTAGTCTTTTTATAGCAACAGTTTTCCAGCAATTTGCATAACATTAACTATAATTATCACTGCTATTACTATTACAATTACTATTATTGTTTGGCTCTCTTCCTAAACTAAATTAGTATCTGTTGGAGGAGGACGATGACAGTTCCTATTACTGAGCTAACAGCTGGACCATTGTTTGAAGTTCCAACATATATGAAAGAGGGCTTTAGGTGTTATTTTAACTAATATTGTCTGGACCTATAGCACATAGGTTCAGCTTTTCTTTGCTGTATGAAAGACTGACCATGAAAAATAGAGAAGAAAAAGTTGTGATGAGGCACTGTCTAAACAACAAAATAAAATAATAAAATAAAACAATAACATAAAATAATAAAATAAAACAATAAAATAAAATAATAAAATAAAACAATAAAACAAGATAATAAAATAAAACAATAAAATAAAATAAAATAAAATAATAAAACAATAAAATAAAACAAAAAACTTCCTTTGATAATGGAAATACCCTATATCTAATATGGTAGCCACTAGGAACATGTGGTAATTGAACACTTGGCATGTGGCTAATATGACTGCAGACCTGAATTTTTAATTGCATTTAATTTAAATTAATTCTATTTAGATTTAGATTGCTGCACGTGACTTGAGAATGCAATATTTGATAGCAGAGCAATCTTGCTTGAAGTCTGCTATAGGGAATAGAGGATAGAACAATTGTAATTGGATAACAAATGAGCCCGAATCAGGGGCACAGAAGGTGAATTATGGTGCACAGAAACTCAAATTACCAGTGGTCAGGTGGGTAACTGAATGTGGTCAGAGGAAATCTAGGTTTACCTCTTCCTTCAAATACTTGTCAAACAGAGTGTATTTCTCCTACCACATTTTCATATCTGAATATTGGGCTAGAATTTCCACAGATGACATGGATTAAAGAGCACCATTTAGCCAGGCATGGTGGTACATGTCTGTAATCCCAGTACTTGGGAAGCTGAGACAGGAGGTTCACTTTAAGACCATGGCTGCTGTAACTTAGTGAGATCCTGTTTCAAGATAAAAAATAAAATAGGGCTGGAGTATAGCTCAGAGGTAGAATGCCCCTGGGTTCAATCCCCAGCACCACCAAAATAAAAGTGCAAGTCTCTCTCTCTCTCTCTCCTCCGTTTCCCCCCTCCCTCTTTCTTTTTCTCTTTTTTGCCTTACAACATTATCCTCTCAATATCTAAAAATTCATTCCAAATATTAGGCACAAGTCAGGAATTGTTTTCTCCAGTGGAAAAAGCCAGCCTTGCTCCTCTGCATACCTCTCGCTCAAACTTTTGCAGCCTTCTCTGTCTTTCTCTTGCCCTTGAGATAATCCACAATGACACGCAGCAGCACCTGATTCCTTTAGGAAATTGATTATTCTTTGATTTCACACTCTCTTAGCTTCCTCTTCAGTTAGTGTGATATTGGTTGCTTTTTTTTCCCTGCCTTCCTGGCTTTTTTGTTTCATAATTCCCATTTGCACAGAGTTATAATAGTGAGACAGTCTCCGGTAATATTTAGAAATCTTTTTACAACAAGCTCCTTTTGACAATATTAATGCAATGAAAATGAAAACTGAAACGTTCGTATTTCAAGTGGGTATTTAGACTTTTTGTTATTTGGTACAAGAAGTTGATGGCAGGATGTGAACAATAAAATTACAGGGGAAATTGTTATTATGAATCATTGAATATTTAATGAGTTATAGAAATGAAACTGTCAAACACGAGAGCTAGAATGAAAAGCTGTGAGGGAGAAAATGATAAAACTGAAAGCCCGAAACGCTGCCATTCTGCTGAACCCACCACAAGTATCCGCAGCACCCTGAGCTTTTGAGAGTTCCTGGCATTATAAGGAGATGCTGCAAGGTACTGGGGCTGCTTCTTTTGTTGTCAACAACCTCATAGAAAAGAGAAATGTGCTATCTCTTCTTCAGGGTTATCTTGTTGATTTGGGGTTCAAAGTTTGGGATGTGACTTGGTCAACATTCTCATTGATATAATTCAGAAAGACTGACCACCCAACATAGAGGAAGAAAAATTTTTTTGCTCGCAGTTTTCTTGGAGATTTTGGGTTCAGTCCATGACAGGCCAAGTGTGTGGAGCTTAGCAAGGCTCTGCTCTCACATTGTGGAGGCTGAAAGCAGAGAGCAAGATCAGGGGGAAAAAGAAAGATATGTAATCCTCAAGACCACACCCCAGGAACCCCTCCTTTACAACAAAACCCTGCTTCGTATATTGCTTCCTTGTTTCCATGAAGGCTAGGGTAATCTAAATTCAAACCATTACCAGGTTCAAGCTGAATTATAGGGAATCAATTCTTCCATTAATTTTTGGTGAATTCTATGTATACAATCAAAGTTCTATGAAGGGGCACTAACACAGGTCAACAAAATAGTGTGTGTATGTGTGTGTGTGTGTGTGTGTGTGTGTGTGTGTGTGGTACTGGGGATTGAACCCAGGGACATTCTACCTCTGAGCTACATCCCCAGCCCTATTTTATATTTCTTTTGAAACAGGGTCTCACTAGGCTGATGAGAGTCTCACAACTTGCTGAGGCTGTCCTCCAACCTACAATCCTCCTATCTCAGCTTCCCAAGTACTGGGATTACAGGTGTGTGCTACCACGCCTGGCTATCAACATCATCTTATTAAAGAAAGTATTAAGTACTTTCTTTAAGTCAAACATTTTCTACATCTTGCTATACAGAGGAAGTTTATGCCTCCCTTCTACAAATCTTGAGACTCAGCCAGAGGTCAACTAGAGTCTGAAGGGAGAGAAAATGGGATGCATGCTGGACTGGAATTAAAGATATTTTAGATGATTACATGGGACTGGTGTTTTTACTGAAAGGTGATCAGAAAACTGAATGTTGACCAAGATGAACTCAAGAAGTATGAAAGGAAGATGCAGAAAGCCAGGTTGCAAACCGGCTACATTCTGAGTGCACCTATCAGAACTCATCTGAGGGGAGACACTTTTTTAGCTGCACGACACATAACTTTGCTCAGTTAGGTTAGCCTGGGACTTGTTGTATTAATATTTCAACCAGTAAATCTTAATGGTTTTAAAAAAACAAGATTTATTTTTTATCCATACTTCAAATCCATGACAGGCAGTTTGGTTTATTAGAGTTACTCAAGAGCTCAGACTGTCTGGACAGCTACCATGGTAGCCATTCAAGGTCAGGTTGCCAGAAGAAAGGCAGAACTTCAGAGACCTTTAAGCCAGAAATAAGAGGTTTCATACTCCAAAAGACACGTGATTATTTCATCTCACAATTTATTAGCTAAGACCAATCATATGATATCATGACATCAGGGCATGACTCAGGAAGTCTTAGGACTCAAAGTCTATAAACTCTTGATGAACTTCATAAATGACAGCTATACGTTCTCCTAAGTTGAAGAGTTTTAGTGAATATAAGAAAGTGTTATTTTTATGGTGATTCTGAGCAAAGTGACCATGGTATTAATAGAAAAAATATTTTGTGGCACTGGGAATTGAATCCAGAGACATTTTCCTCTAAGCTATATACCCCATTCTATTTTATTTTTTTAATTTTGAAAAAGGGTCTCACTAAGTTTCTGAGGGTCTGGCTAAGTTGCTGAGAGCCTCGCTAAGTTGCTGAGGCTGGCAACAGACCTGTGATCCTCCAGTCTCAGAATTCCAAGTACTGTATTTACAGGTATGTACCACCAGGTCTGGACCATTTTTTTTAATGTAAAACAAGAAAGTGGAAACTGGGTAATAGCCAGGAAGTCACAATAATTTGGGAAAATAAAGAACAAAGACAAAGACTAAATGTTGACATTTGTCTGGAGTATGATATGAGGGAGAAGAGAAGGAGAGAAGGAGATGGAGACCTAAAATATGTTTCTTGGTGAAAAGTTGTCAGTTATTTTTGTAATTTGTTAACAATGGATAGCTTACTCTTAGGGTCACTGGTACTAGAAAGAACATAGCTCAATACATTGTAATAACTGTGGGAAAATGTCAATTACACCGTTTCACCACATTCTCCTGATGGTGAAATGCTATGTGCTTAGATAATAGAAGATGAGTTGTAGGGTCAGAGCATAAATAACTTTTCCTTATTGAATATATGACCCATTACTGTGATGGATTACCATGTTTATTGTTTTTCAAATACATTTTCATCAATGAAATCAGTTCTTCAAAGGAGATTTAAGCCAGGGAAAAGCAGAAATTTTGATAAAGAACTCCTCTTGGTAGGAATGTGTGTTTCTGTGTGTGTGTTTTTATGGGGTATAGATGGGGGTGTTCTTTGTTCTCCCTAATGGTCTCCTGCCCCCAGTGCCCTCAAAGGCTCCCTGCATCTTTGACAGTTCTTTAGAAATCAGTTTGAAAATCCCTAGATGCCTTCTTTTGTACAAGAGAATGCTGATGTCCAAAAATATTAGGTATTTTGCTCAAGGCCAAACAGATAATTAGTAGCTGATCTTGGACTATTGATTTCTATCCAAAGTATTTTTCCCCCATTCAAATATTTATAATGACTACAGGCATTGCTCTTTTCTTTCTATTATTATCATACTTAAGCAAAGATTTTTTCCCCTCTGCCCCTCTGATATAAGTGAAATAACCAATGATTTACATCCAAACAAATCTCAGAGAAAAATTCTTAAAATCTTTATCAGCACTTTGACATTCCCCCACAATTCTCTCAAGCAGGTATTGATGTTTCCTGGCTTCATTAGATCTTTGCCTTCTGCTGCTTTGATGAAATGGGAATGGAGAGTGAATGATTTTGCACATTTTCTGACAGAGTCCAGGATTTCTTTTCTATTGCCTTCACAGTGCATTTTGCTACTCCAATTATGTGAGCGACCCTATTGATGCATCACGAATTGTCTCTCCCAATCAATGCTATCTCTCAATCAACGTTCTTGCGCTCACCTCATTCATTTCCACGGAGAGACATTTCCCTGATTTCAGTACTCATCTTCTCCCCATGGTGCCTGGAGCCTCATGCATTATCCACAACTCTTTAGCCAGACATCATCAGTTGCTCCATTATATTCTGCAGATCATCATTCTTTAACCTTCCCAGGGCCTAATTTGCAGCTTTGTACTCCATCGAAATGAATACTGCTTTTCTGATAACTTGGAAACATTTACAATAAGCCATCATCATTGATCTTCCTCAAAATAAATTTTCCTTACAAAAATTTGTTTAAGTTTGTATTTCTTGCAATTTAACCGTTTGATGGATCTTCCATGAATAGACTTTGTTATGGTTAGATACAGAATATACCCCTACAGAGCTAATGTATTAATGTCAAGGGTTGAAATAGTTAAGTCATGGGGGTTGGAATCTCATCAGGGGATTTATCTGGGGGTAACCTAGGCTGGCAGGGTGTGGCTAGAGAAAGTGGGTCCTGGGGCTGTGGCTTTATGGATTGTGCTTATGTCTTTGAATCCCCTTGCTTGCTGGCTCTCTTTCTTGCTTCTGGTTTTCATGATGTGAGAGGGAAGGCTTGTGCTCTCCCTCTCTCTGCTTCCCACCACCATGCCCTGAGACCTGTAGTCCCTGTCCTCACATGGACTGAACCCAAAACCTTCAAGGAAACTGTGAGCAAATAAATCTTCCTTCCTCTAAATTGTATGAACAGTTCTTTAGATGATAGTAGTGAGAATGCTGACTAAGATAGACCTAATCAATGGTACTAATGAGTTTCTGAATAACATCATTTGTACTTTAGGGAAATAGTGTTTATGGCCTATTACTATGGTTTAAGCACTTTCCATAAACACTATTTCCCTAAAGTACAAATGATGTTCTTTAGAAACTATATTTATGCAGTTTTTACACACACACACACACACACACACACACACACACACACACATATACATTGTCCGGTCAGCATTCTTATAACTATAATCTAAAAGATTGACCACATAACTAAGAGGAAAGAAGATTTATCCTCTTGGGACTTTGAGTTTAGTCCACATGAGGCTGGGGACCATGGATCTCAGGGCATGGCGGTGGGAGACAGAGAGAGGGAGAGCACATGGGCTGTGCTCCTCAGATCATGGAGGCTGGAAGCAAGAGAGAAATCATGGGAAGGAGGAACCAAATATAATCCACAAGGCTGTACCCACAGGAATCCACTCCCCCCAGCCATACCCTACTGGCCTAGGCCACCACCCAGATAAATCAATTACAATGGATTTATCCACTGCTGGGATTACAATCCTCATGACTCACTTACATAAACTCCAAACACCAATTTATGAGCTCTTCAAGGGGCCTTTCTATATCTAACTATAACACACACACACACACACACACACACACACACACACACACACACACCATAGTTGGTCTTCATCCCTGTGCCTTCTTTTATGAGCTTCTGTTCTCAGACACTGGGCAGCATTCAACTCCCGCATATGAGAATTATGTTGGAGCTGCTCAGTTGGTCCAGTCAAGGTAGAGTTATGGTCCAGAACATGATGCTATTGCCTAATGATAATGACAATCATGGATGTTGACTCAGGGAATGGCTAGAGGCCACTTTCAATTCCAGTGACACTATGATGGTGGAGAAGAGGGCTATTTTAGTGGTGATTGATAATTAGAGTAGGGAGCCCCTCTAAAAACCTTGGCATCTTTAAGGTCCTTTCTAGTCTCTTCTCTAATATAATCTGATTATTCCCAAATTCACACATAAATTGATGAAACACTTCTGCCAATGAATGGCATACAAAATACAGCAGAGAACATAGGGAAAGACAACTCCTCCTAGCCTCCACAATTGGTAAAGAATCCTCTGTCCCTGGGGAAGTACCACAGCGTATGTATCAAGCTAGAAGACCTTAGAGTGAAAGATAGAAACTTACTTTCAATCTCAGTTTGTGTAATGAGCTGTCATATAATTTTTTTTTGATACTGGGGATTTGGGGATTGAACCCAAGTCTACCTCCAAGCTACACCCACAGACCTTTTTATTTTTTACTTTGAAGCAGTGTCTCACTATGTTGCTGAAAGTCTTCCTAGGTTACTGAGGCTATCTTCAAACTGTTGAGCCTCCTGTCTCAGCCTCTCAAGTACTGGGATTATAGGTGTGTGCCACTGCACCCAGCTTAATTTTAATTTATTTTTTGGTGATACTGGGGCTTGAACTCCAGGGTATTTTATCTCTGGGCTACATCCCCATCCCTATTTTTATTTTGAGATGGGGCCTTGCTAAATTACTGAGGCTGACCAAGAACTTGCAATCTTCCTGTCTCAGCCTCCCAAGTATTGGGATTACAGGCATGTGTCACCATGCCTGGCTTTAACAAACTTTTATACTGAACCCTGCTTGGTATGCATTTACACATGCAGGTAAAGCTGAAAAGCATGAAGGGTAGTTTGAGTAATTCAGATCCAAAATCTTAATTATTAACATATTCAATTTTCTAGTCAAAACTGGCTATCCAAAGAGGTATCTCAATTCATCAACATGTATCTAAAGATGAAAGATTCTTTAATGATCTACTTCAATTTGTCTTAATTTGTGTAGTCAAGGATTTTTTTTTAAAGCAGTATATCCATTTTAGTTTTTCAAATGAAAACTCACAGCCAGTCACAGCGGTGCCCATCTGTCATTCTAGAACTTGGGAGATTGAGACAGGAGTATCACAGGTTTAAGGTCAGCCTCAGCAACTTAGCAAGACCCCGTTTCAAAAAAAAAAAATAAAAATAGGTCAGGGGATGAAGCTTAGAGGTAGAATGCCACAGAGGTCAGCCTCCAGTCACAACAATGAAAAGTCACATGGAAGCTGGAAATAGGAGATTAGGCATCTGACCCTGCTTTGTCTGAGACTGGGCTCAAAGTCTAGCCATCCCCACCTGCTCAGCCATATTCCATCCTTTCCTGCAGCTGAACCTCAGGCACTTTGAGAGTTCTCCTGAGCCCAGAAAACCACAATCTTGAAAATCTTTGTTCTAGACCTCAAACCTGGTTATGTGACTGTGTACTGACATGGAGTTATGATTAAATCATATGACTCTTGAAATAATAAAAAATGGAAAGGAGAAACTCCAATCTCCCATTTACTGGTGTGTGTTCTGCACTTCTGGGCTGAATTCATCTTAAAAATCATGCATTTCATACCTACTATGGATCAGAAGTCATGTTAGAGCTGCTGACACAAAATGAACAACAGATACACATCTCTGTTTCCATAGATCCTATATTCTAGTAGAAAATAAGCATTATAAGAGGCAAACCAATACTAACATATGTTTTTTAAATGAATGTGATGAATGGATAAAATCAAAGAGTAAAAATAAAACAAATAAGAGGTTAGGAAAAGCCACTATAATGAGATGAATGTTAAATTGAGACAAAGGAAGAGAAATCTTCCTGTGAGGAGGGGAGCCATGTAACAGGGAGAGCCTCCCAGAAGGGACCCAATATTCAGAGTCACTGAGAGGGTAGGACCCTGGGGTGTCTAAGAAGTTGGGGGTGGAATCTCATTGTGATTTTAATGTTTATTTCCCTGCTGATTAGATGTTGGCACCTTTTCATTGACCTGTGGTCCATTTGGATGTTTTCTCTTGGGGAAGTGTCTATTGAAGACTTTTAGTCATTTCTCAATCAACTCCTTTATTTATTTAATGGTTTTGCTGTTGAATTGTAGGTTATAATGTGGATGTGTTTGGGTGTATCCGTGTATATGTAATCCTCTGCACACAAGAGGTACAAAAAGAGAAAGAATTAGTTGACAAACTATCTTTAAAGAGCTCTTAACTAAAAAATAATATATTCATTTTATTGGAGCAAGTTAACCTCTATTCAAAACTATAAATTCAATATTTGCTATGTGCCCTTAACCAAATTGCTTAATTATTGGAGCCTTAATATTTTAACATTTGTAAAACAGGAAAAACAATTCTCATCTTGAAAACTTTGTGTGGATTGGCAGTCATAAATAGAAAAGATTTTAGTGCTTATCCCAGCAAATGTTATATACCTAATCAATGGTAGTTATTACTGGTGGTGCTAATAGCATTGGTGAAATGCTTCAAGTCAATAGACTTAAAAGACTATTGAATGGTGATTTAGGACAGAATCATCATATTTGATTGATGCTATAGACTGCCGAGGAGACCCTCAATTTTGTTATTGTAATTGTTTTAATAATAGCCCGCAAATTGATCTGAGGATATTGACCATGGTATTAAAATAATTTGATTTTCACATCAAATTATTGTCCACTCCTCATGATGCATGACCATAAAACTCATGGGTGAGCAAGAACATTCAGGTAAAGATATCCATAGGCTAAAGACGGGAGGATGGAAAAAGATATTCCATGCAAATGGAGACTGAAAAAAAGCAGGGGTAGCAATGCTCATATCTGACAAAGCCGACTTTAAACCAAAACTTATCAGAAGAGACAAAGTGAGTAATTTCTCACTGATGAAAGGAACAATCCAACAGTAAGATATAAAGATAGTAAATATTTATGCCCCAAACATGGTCACACTCACTTTTATGAAACAAACTCTTCATGACATTAAGACTCAGATAGATCCCAACACAATAATATTAGGAGACTTCAACATACCTCTCACACCACTAGATTGATCTTCCAGACAAAAGATCAGTAAAGACTCTTCAGACTTAAAGAACACTGTAAACCAAATAGACCTAATGGATATATACAGAATATTCCATCCAACAACATCTGAATACAGATTCTTCTTAGCTGCTCATGGAAGCTTCTCCAAAATAGATCATATTTTTGGCCATAAAGCAGGTACTAATAAAATAAAAAAAGTAATGTAATTCATTGCATCTTTTCAGATCATAATGGGATGAAAGTAGAAATCAACAACAGAAAGACCCAAAGGAATTACATAAATACATGGAGATTGAATACAGATCATAGAAGAAATAAGGTGGGAAATAATTTAAAAAATCCTAGAATTAAATGAAAATAGAGACCTAACATACCAAAATCTATGGGACACTTTTTTGCAGCATTCTTTTTCTCTGCAGGTCTTCCTCTGCCTGCATTCCTCTTTTTCTCTTTTCCTTTCATATCTGTTTTAAAATGGAATACATGTTCATTGTATAAAATTTGAAAACTCATAAAGACAAATTAAAAATCATTGCTGGAATATAACTCTTTATAACATTCTACTACTTTTCAGCTTTATATGTTGATTTTCCCTAAGATTCCCCTTGGTCTGTTCTTGTCTACAAAAGGTTAACATAAGTGTTTTATTATCTTCTCCTCTGCATATTCCACAGGCATCTCACACTTAAAGTTGCTTTTCTATCCATGTGGTTTTGCATGAATTTCATCAAGAAATAGCTCGCTTCAGTGAGAATTACAGGGTGGCATTTCCCTTCCTTTTAGCTCTTTGAGAATATGAAATATTCACTCTGCTGACAAAGTAATACAATAGTCTATCAATTGGCAGTTTAATTATATGACATGTGGGTTGAAACATTAAATGTGCAAATTTAAACAAGCATTTATAAATGCCCAATCAACTCCCACTCTGGTGAGGGATACCATCATTCTCCTGACCCATTACGAGAGAAATAAATTTTTTTTGGCTTATCTGTTTTTAGCTCTCATATTTTCTTTTTTGCCCTGGAATAACAATAGGTGTACTATGCTTTTATTATCTCCAAGATCCCAGATAAATGCATTTGTGTCAAGGTCTATCGCTCATTTCGTCAGTAGCGATAACCCTGCACTCTAGCATCCAAGCACAGATCATGGCACTTGCTGGATGCTGTGTTCTGGAATGTGCTCTGGAACTGTGTATTCTCAGCCACTTTCCAGAAAAGTATAACTAGATGTTGCAGGCATGGAGCATAGTACCAGTGACAAGAGAAACCACCTGCTCTTTGGAGTCAGAGAGCCACTGCTGTCCTTTCCCAGGGGACAGGGAAGTGGTTTGGATTGTTGACTCTTGCCTCTTCTTCTGCTGTGGTTATATACTGCTTCAGTCCTCCAGGGCTGTCATCTTTTCTTCCATGTGGCTTCCTTCTCTACTTGGCCTCCAGGACCTTGCTGAACAGTGACACTATCAAGCCACATTCATTTTAGTACATACTCGTGTTTCCAATTTGCATTTAAATATTTCTAAAATTCTATTTCACTTTCCTGGCTTTTTTTTTGTTCTTCCAATGATTCCATATCTTGTCATCATTAGCCATGCACCTTGCTATTGTTCACCAGGGGTCGGACTCAAGAACCAGTGGTCATCTCAGATACCTCTTCTTCCTGCTCCTTTATACAAAAATCACTCATGAATCCAAGCTCAACCTATCTTTAAAATATCGTGTGTGTGTGTGTGTGTGTGTGTGTGTGTGTGTGTGTGCATGTTTGCACACATGCGGTATTGGAGATTGAATTTAGAGGTGTTCTACCTCCAAACTATATCCCCAGAACTTTTTATTTTTTATTTTGAACAGGGTCTTGCTAGGTTGTTGCAAGTCTTGCTATATTGCTGAGGCTGGCCTCCTACCTGCGCTCCTCCTGTCTCAGCCTACCAAGTACTAGGATTACAGGCGTGTACCACCACATCCAGCATATCTTTTAATACTTTGAATACTGTGTTCTGATGGTGATTCCAGAAGGTAGATGTGAAATCTTTCATAGCTCCCTTACTAGTTTCCCAAATTCCTGGACTGATTTCCCATCCCTTACTTATTTTCCTTTCAGAAAAATCTAGCCAGGCACAGTATCTCACACCTGTTATCCCAATACTTAGGAAACTGTAACAGGAGGATTGCAGGTTTGAGGTCAGCCCCAGCAACTTAATGAGACTTTTAGCAACTTAGGGAGAACCTGTTTCAAAATAGATTATAAGATAGAGCTGGTGTCTAGCTCAGAGGTAGAATGTCCCTGGGTTCAATCCCCAGTACCAAAATAATAATAATAATAATAATAAATAATATAAAAATCTGATTAAATTTCTTCTGCTATGGACTGAATTTTGTCCTGTCTCCCCAATAGTTGAAATACTTACTTCTAATGTAATATGATTATACCTGGGGACTTTTAAGGAGGTAATAAAGTTCAACGATGTCACAATATGGGTTCCTAATCCTGAAGGACCAATGTCCTTGTAACAAAAGACATCCAGCCTGATTCTCTCTCTCTCTCTCTCTTTCTTACTTTCTCTCTCTCTCTCTCTTTCTCTCTCTCTCTTTCTCTCTCTCTCTCTGTCTCTGTCTCTCTCTCTATCTCCATATACTGAGAAATGATAGGATTCTGAAAAGTAATGTAATGAACCCATCATCTAACTTCAATAATTATCAATATTTTAATTTTTTCTTTCAAACTATACATTTTATTTATTTATTCATTAATTCATTTTAAAGAAAAATCTGTCCATCATATCCTTTCTAGAATATAAGCACTTTCCAATAAACATAGCCACAATACTATCATGCCTAAAATAAATAATAATTCCTGAACATCACATAATATCAAAAACAAATTTTATTGGGCAGATATATTTCTTAAATATTTTTCTTCCATAAAGCTTATTTTTCTATATAAAAAATGATAGTGCCTAGTGTTTCCATTTTCCATAATGTTTGATTATTGATCAGTGGTATAAGGGTTGTCTGTCTCACCCATCATTATAAAGTTCTCTGTTAGCCGGGCATGGTGGCACACTCCTGTAATCGCAGTACTTGGGGGGTTGAGATAGGAGGATTTCAAGTATAAGACCAGTCTCTTCAACTCAGCGAGACTCTGAGCAACCTGTGAGACCCTGTTTCAAAATAAAATAATAAAAAGGCAGGGGCGTAGCTTGGAGGTAGAATGCCTCTGGGTTCAATCCCTAGTAACACACATACATACACACACACCTCTATCAATCTCTCCCAGAATGGTTAGCAACTCTGAGTGACAGCAGGTCTACAAATGACACCCAGGTGTGCTAGTATATGAAAAATTTGAAAATTATATATAATTGGATTAATATTTTATTTATTGCAGTAACCCCATTCTATAATCTCATTTTAGTGCTTATAAAATAGAAAAAGTCTTGATAGTCTTATTTAAAATGAAATTCTTTGTGGATGGTATTTTCTTTCTTACTGCTCTGGAATTAGTAGTTAGGTTTCAAAAACGAGTACACAGCACACAGCATTTTGAAGACTTCAGCAGGTCTGGTTTTTCGACTCTTTATCATTGAAGGTGTATTACAGGATGTGGCACCAAGCACAGAAGGTACATTTGCTCATCACTTTGGGGTCAATGACTTGGGAAAAATTCTTGCTATCCTGTGTAAAATGTTCCCAGTTAAGATAATTCAGCAAACTCATTATACTAGGGTGATCTATATTCTTGTTTTTTTTTTTTTTTTTGGTGCTGGGGATTGAACCAAGTAGCGTTCTACCTCCAAGCTACACCCCAGACATTTATTATTTTTATTTATTTATTTATTATTTATTTTTGAAACGGGTCTCACTAGGTTGCTGAGAGTCTAAGTTGCAGAGGCTGGTATCGATCCTGCAATCCTTCTGTGTCAGTCTCCCAAGTACTGGGATTACAGGCATGCACCATCACATCCGGCTATTCTATTATTTAGACAAGAGCATGGCTCAGGTTAATGTGTGTGTCCCTCTTCCCTCCCCCCAAATAGCCATGACTCTTACGACAGAGTTTAACTGGCAGAATAATTACCTGCATGCCTATCATACACAGCTATCTTCAAATATAATACCAAGGCATTAAAGGTTTTTGTTTTTGTTCATCACAATGTAGATGAGAAAATCTGTCCTAAATCCTCCAAAATTAAGATTGCAAAAAAGAGGAATAAATGTGGAGGACATAAATGGTAATGCTTTAAAAAATTAGAATGTCCCATAGGAAATTTTCAAGTTATGTGTACTTTTAGGTCTAGATTTCAGAACAGCATGTGTAGGATGAGCACTTATTACCCCAAATGCTAAAGAGCTATATAACAGCTTCAAGTATTCTTGTTGAGCAAGGAGTATTTCTGAGAAACCATCCTTTCTTAAGCATGAGTGGTTAGAAATAATTCTAAAATAGCCAACTTACATTTCTATTGCAAATAGGTACAGACTAATAATCATAATTGAAGCCATTTGTGTGTGGGGGAAGGAACTGGGGATTGAACCCAGGGGCATTCTACTTCCAAGCTACAGTCCCATCTCTTTTTAATTTTAATTTTAATTTTAATTTTTATTTATTTTAATTTTAATTTTAATTTTTATTTATTTTTATTTTTATTTTTATTTTTTTGTTTTGTTTTGAAACAGGGTCTCAGTAGGTTGCTTAGACTGGCCTTAAACCCATGATCCCTCTGTCTCAGACTCTCAAGGGCTGGGATTACAGGTGTGTGCCACCATGCCTGACTCATTGAATCTTTTTTATTTTATAGTGCTGGAGATTGAACCCAGGGGAATTCTACTTCCAAGCTACAGCCTCAGCCCTTTTCTTAATCTTTTTGTTTTGTAACAGGGTCTTGCTAGGTTGCTGAGAATCTCGCTAAGTTGCTGAGGCTGGTCTGGAACCTCCTGTCTCAGCCTCCCAAGTACTGAGATTACAGGTGTGTGCCACTACAGCCAGCTAATTGATTCCTTTCAGTAGTTAATTGATTCCTTTCAATGACTGAAGTTCTGAGGTTTGTCAGGGCAATTGTTAGAGAACCATCCCACCATATAGGGAAAGCATAGGTGTTTGGCTTGATTTCTAAGTCAAGGGTATAGGTAATTTTGTCTTAATTCTTGATCGGGCTTCCTTTTGTGAGTTTGTGATTGGCCTGTAACTCCAGGGAGACTGATTAAGTGATTTCTGGTTAATTAGGCTTTCAGTGCAGTAGGGCCCAAGTCTTGGGGCAGGGAACGTATCATACCAGTCTTCGGATGAAATGCCTTTCCAGCAAAGAAAGTTCCTTCCTAATGGCTTGGGAGGAGCCATGGTGACAGAAGGCAGTTTTGACAGACGTCTCCAAATAGAAAAATTACCTTTGGCTCTCCTACCAGTCAATTTTTTTGGTTCTTTGTTCAGCATGAAATGAGAGGCCCATTGGCAGAGATGGTGTGATCCATTTAGAATATTTTTTCAATATACTAACGGGGAAAATGTAGCGGCTTTTGGTGGTGAGTTATTTGTGATCTCTTCTCCTCAGTTCCCCTCTAGATATGAAATAAAATTAGAGTAATGGACATAATTAACTCCGAGTCTCATCTCAGAAGGATAATTTATTACCAGGTTAAAACCCCTTGAACCAGAACTCCAAGTGATTTGTAGTGATTATTATACAACACTTGCACATTTTTGCTGACCTAGTTTTCTTTTTAAAAAAGAAGGCAAGAAACTAAATTACAGCATAAAAATGAGCCTTACCTATTTCCCTGATTGAACTGCTTTCTGTCAGGCTATTTTTTAAAACCACCTGAAAATTATCGCCTCCTTAACTCATCATCTATGTCAAAATAACAAAGATTTTTACGACTTTAAGTCCTTCAAATGGTGTGAGGAGTTTTGCTGGTGGAACGAGTCAAGTAGCTACATTCTCTGCTTGACCAGGCCACTGGTTCAGTAGCATAGCCTATAATCTTTGTTCCCAAGGAGGTTGCAAGGTGAAAAACCCAGAAAACAAATTGGGAAATGATAAGACAGTCAGAACGTTAGCGGGCACACCTTACAACATCTATTCTGAAATAAAATTTGAAAAAAAATAATGCCAATCTCAAAGAAATGTAGGGGGAAGTCAAGGGAGGGAGGGAGGATCCGGAGGGAAATTCTCCAAGTGTTGTGTGCACATATATTCAACTCTCTATGTATTTCAGTATGATGTATAATTACAATGCACCAATAAAAGTATATAAAAAATTCTGTTGGACCTATTTTTTTAAGTATAGTGCTAAATGTCAGAGCAAGGTCATCTTAATGGCACAATGACAAGTTGAGGACACTTGATTGAATCCTGAGAAATTAAGTTAACAACAGATATTTAAATGACAATATGACACAGCAAATAACAATTGAAACCATGTATATGGAGACATGGAGAGGCAGCTGGTCTATTAAAAGTGGGTCCTAAGCCGGGTGTGGTGGTGCATGCCCTGTACTCCCAGGACTTGGGAGACTGAGACAGGAGGATTGCAGGTTCGAGGACAGCCTCAGCAAATAGTGAGACTCTCAGTGACCTGGCAAGACTCTGTTTATATATGTAAAAAAAAAAAAAATGGTTCCTAAGCCCATGAGCCCACTGAGCTCAGTGAAAATGTGTAAGATTAGGACAACCTGGGAAAATACTGTGAACACATCATTCATTATAATGTCACAGATTATTCCTGCTGTTGGTCTGACCTGCAATGTAGCATACAAAAGGTGGTACTTGGTGCAGGATTTTGGTTATATGGTGGACTTAGTTCTACAATGGAAGACATTCTTTTACTATTTCGGATGTGTTGCTACTGCCAATTTCTGGTTTTTCAGGGACAGGTGAAGGTACTTATTCTAATTCCCATGACTGAAATTGTTTGTACTCCACGTCAATTATTATTTGGAGAACTCTAGAATTAAGAGCTGCAAATTGAAGTCCCTTCCCCCCTTTCACATAATTAACTCTAATTGTATAACTAATTTTAATTTTATTGCAAAACTTTTCAGTGTGACTATTCAGAGGGTAATGATTATCAACGAATAGAGACAAGGGTAATAATAATAATAATTCATCAGGGCATCTTTAAGCATATTTTTAAGTGTTAGTGATTTTTGCCCTTCTGTGAAAGAAAGAGGAAATCATTCAACTATTGTACCTTCTATTTATTGCTCTTACGGAATGTAAACGTCCTAACAGCAGTTGGAAAGAAATTGAGAGAACGGCTTTGTCCCATTTCTAAATGTGCTCGCCTTCTTGTTTCTTGCCAGCTTTGTCCTCTTTCAGAAGGGAGGATCATTCTTTGCTTAACTCAGTTTTCGTTCAGATCAATAGTAGACCGATAAGCAGACATCTGAGAGGCCCGGCATTTGTGAGTGGCTGCTGACAAATCAGGACCTCTTCCCTAATGACCTGCTGGATTAAACAATACTAAGAATTGGATGGTTCCTGGCCTCCTGGATCTTTTGCACCAAAGTTAAAAGCTTGACTTTGAACCACACGGGGAGCGCACAGCCAAGGCAATATACCAATAAACTATTTATGGGAATTATTTTTTAAACTGTTTGCAGACAGAAACTCTATAGCTTCAGCATTGCCCTTTTCTGAGGGATACAGCAGCGATGTGTTAAATAGATGGATGGTGTTTATGGGCAGAGCCCTGATGTCTTGTGTCTCACTTGGTGTATTCTTTTTTTTTAAATGTCCTTTTATTGGTGCATTATCTTCTCATATCAAAATGAAAATTAAGTTGATAGCAACATACATACACACAGCACTTGGTGTCCCCCCCACCTCCCCTCCCCCCAATACAGAGTACTGAGATTGACAATGGTATATTCTTATATGTATACATGGTCTATGGTAGTAATTCCATTAATGAACTTCATTCTTCCCCTTCCCCTTCCCTTAGACCCCTTCCCTGACTCCACTGAGGCTTCTCCACTATTGTCTGGAGATCTTTTTGTATCCCCACTACTCCCTACATGCATACCCATGTTCATAGCAACACAGTTCACAATAGCCAAATTATGGAACCAACCTAGGTGTACATCAACAGATGAATGGATTACAAAATTATGGGAAATACACCCAATGGAATTCTATTCAGCAATAAAGAACAAAATGATACCATTTATAAGAAAATGGAAGGATGTGAAGAGCATTATGTTAAGTGATATCAGCCAATCACAGAAAGAGAAGGGTCACATGCTTTCACCTGGTCTATTCTTTGGAGGGTCCATGTTTCTACGGAATCCTGCCTGGTGTTTGTAACCCTCACCCTGGGGCTGACTTAGGGGCTGTTTTCTGTGTGATGAAGCTACAGATTATTTCCTATAGCCTTTAGCAGTTCACTCTGGAAGTTCCCATCCTATAAGGGAATTATTGAATGCACACTACCCAAATGTATTTACTCATCTGTGGCTTGATTACTATCATGTCATCACAACTGAAGTATTTTGCAAAAAAGATAGGAATTCTTTATTTTTATCTTCTAAGCTCTGACATGTTCAATGGAGAAAGAGAAAAAAAATTTTCTATTTTAGTCACTTAATGTTTTCTTATCTCTGACAAATTCATGGTAAAAATTAAAATGTATTTATTTCTCAGATTGTCCATAGAAATATTTGGGGCAAAAATATTATTTGACACGCATTTAAATATATTTTCTCAGGCATATTTGTTTTTCCTTTGCTTTCCCAACAATATGTCAAATATTTTGATGAAGTGACCATTGTCACCTTTACATAATGACTGAATTAGAGTTTCCAATAGCATTTACCTATTTTTACTTACATATTTTTGAAGACTCTTTACATTTATCCATGTGTCTTATGCATGGAGAAAAGCAAAATCAACCAGAATTAGTAAGCTGTTTGTGATAATTGAGATCTTTTGTAGTTGGAAAATAATGTTAAAAAAAAAACAACTAACAAAACCAAAATTATAGTAAGGCAATTTAGGCAGCATTAAATTTTGAACCCCAGCTGGGCGTGGTAGCGCATGCCTGTAATCCCAGTACTTGGGAGACTGAGACAGGAGCATCACAGGTTCAAGATCAGTCTCAGCAACTTAGACCCTGTTTCCAAATAAAAAATAAAACAGGCTGGTGATATAGCTTGGAAGTAGAATGCCCCGGGTTCAATCCCCAGTACCAGCACAAAAAAAAATATATTTTTGAACCCTATCATTCTGTCCCCACTTCTAATAATTTGGTTGTTAGATAAATTGTATATGTATGCTTTAAACACACACACACACACACACACACACACACACACACACACATACACACACAGCAGGAAAATGCTTTAACCAGGCACCACTTCCTTTATTTCTTTTTTTTTAAACAGTATAAATTAGATGATCTTTAATGTGTTATATTAATTATATTTCGTTTCAACCAGGACTTTCTCACCAAAAGGTAACTTAACAGAAAAATTTGGAGGTAGTAGTAATGTGTTTATCCAGGTCATACATAAGGTTGAGTTTTGCTTTTGCACACATGAAAAAGTCAATTACACACTCATACATAAACATGCAAATTTCTATTGTCTTTTTCTATTAATTTTACCTTATTACAATTAGAATATTCTTCTATGATACATAATGGTATACATTTCGGAAAATCACCAAATTTTCTTCCAGCCTTCAAACGTTGCCACTTCCTTTATTTCTGTTGTTTTGTTTTTTATCTTTTAGGCAAAGCCTGTTTCCATCTAAAATTCTTAAGGCAGAATCCCTGGGTGAACTCATACACATTTAATTCTTTTATTCTTGTTTACATGAATGGAAAGTAGAAGTTTCAATTACTAAAATGATTTATTTATTTATCTTCGCATTTTCAATTTATTTATTTTCCATACCTTTATTGGTGCATTCTAGTCTCGC
The DNA here is from genome assembly GCA_004027185.1 of Glis glis. Lineage (NCBI taxonomy): Eukaryota > Metazoa > Chordata > Mammalia > Rodentia > Gliridae > Glis > Glis glis. Next base: position 24,348 of record PVJS01025759.1, read on the forward strand.
ATCATAATGCAGTTGGCAGTGATAGTGACGTGCATGCGCACAGCACCTGGTTGTGGTTTTCCACTGGGCACCCATGGTAGGGTACAGCAGAAAGACCCCTGAGAAGCATCCAGACCCCACTGATAACCTTCCCCCACAACTGTCGTCTCTGATGGGGACAGATGGCTTCCTACTTCTCATTCTTAGATTTCTTATTTGTAAAATGCACACCACCCTTTCTATGTATCAGGCAAAAATGGCCAATGACAGGAAATGTATTAGTCTTACCACATAGATTATGCCTAATAATGGATACTTTTAATTAAACTTATTTTATCATTTATTAATGGCCCTTTACATGTAAAGTAATTTTGGGGAACTGATACAGATAACGTGGACAAAACTCACTTGGAGAGCTCATTTTTTAACCCCCAAATAGTCTAATCAACCAATATATTGTGAGAGGTAAATTGGACTTCGGTGAATTAATCTTATTACATAAGAGGTGAGATAATAAAAAAAATCTGTGCCATAAAAAACAAAAAAAAGATAATGTTAGCTAAAATAATATTAAACCTTTTTTCTTAGAAACTAATTGAAAGCTGCACCTCCATGCTGTAAAATCTAACAAGAGGCACAATTTAAGAAAATTGCTCCTCCCTGGTAACATGTCCTTCTTCTTCAGGGACTTCTTAGAATTATTTCTAATAATCAGAAATCTTTCATAGGGTTACATGAAGAGTGGGGCAATTGGAGTTTGATTGTATTTCTTCTCTTTTCAGAGGAAAAAGGTGATTTTCCTTATTTGAAGTAAGTGGAGATTTTATTTCCTCGAAATGAATATAATAAAAAATAATAACCACTGAGTTTGGTCTTTAGAATGCTGATCGTGGCCCGGAACCTAAATGCTTGGTCCCATAATGTAGATCCTGTGCATTTGAGTGCGGGCAGGGGTGGCGGGTGCATGTATGAGGGGGTCCACTCTCTGAGTTGACACGTACTAGTTTATACTGTTAGACAAAGGAGAAACGGGTCTGGGGCTTGGGGTTATTTTCTCATTTATTCACTTTAACTGTAGATAGTGTTTCCCTCTGGTTGTTAGTGACCTCTTTGGGGCTGTGCTGTGACACACTGGGTGTGTGAGCTCGGCAGCAGTAGAAGCCCTTGAAGTCAGTGCCACCTCTCAATCACGGTCCTCACCCCAGTACAGCCATAGCACGTGGCCAACATGTTTGTCTGGAATGAATAAGCAAGTTATACACCACATTCCGCTTTTGAGGATTTTTACGCACTCAATCGCCATGGCTGAGGTCAAGATAATACCATGTAACACAAATCATCTAGATGACCCACCCGATAAATAGTCTTGCTAACAAGTTCTTCCAAGAAAGCGAAGAATGTTAAAATAGAATCAGCTGAGGTCTTTATTAAGTTTGAATCAATCTGAGGAAAAATCTGCCTTTCCTTTCTTGTGACCTTTGTTCTAGTGCATCCTGAAAGGAGAAGTCTGTTTGCCTAAAACCAAGTAAAAGACAACTTGAAACGCTAGTCTTGGTACTCCCACCATCTCCACAGTACTCAACAGAACCGTCTTCTGAAAAGGCTGATTTCTTTTCTCGATGAATTACTACCTAATGTCCTGTGGTAAAATGTTTACTTAACCTATACAGGTTGCTTTAAATAGAAGAAAAATAAGGAATGATTGAAAGCAAAACATCCATCTAACATCTATGAATTAAATAATATATTTAGTTGCTGGGTATGGTGGTGCACTCCTGTAATCCCAGTACTTGGGAAGGTGAGGCAGGAGGGTCGCAGGTTTGAGGCCAACTGTAGCCACTTAGCAAGAAGACCCTCAGCAATTTAGTGTGACCCTGTTTCAAAATAAAAAAGGGTAGGTGTATAGCTTGGAGGCAGAATTCCCCTGGGTTCAATCCATAGTATAAAATAATAATAATCTATTTGGTTAAACTAAGGCTATTATATCTAAGGGCTGGGAATGTGGCTCAGTGGTAAGGGTGTTTGTGTAGCATGCATAAGGCCCTGGGCTCCATCCCCAGTACCTCAATAAAAAAAAGGAAACAAGAGGAAAAGAAAGAAAGGGAAGAAAGGAAGGAACGAAGGAAAAGAGAAGAGAAGAAAAGAAAGAAAGAGAGAGAAAGAGAGAGACAGAAAGAAAGAAAGAAAGAAAGAAAGAAAGAAAGAAAAGAAAGAAAGAAAGAGACTATTGTATCTAAAGCTTAATGGGACTGTATGACTTTCTACCAATCAAAATTAATTCCCCTAGCCAAGTGTGGTGGTGCACACATTTTAATCCCAGTACATGGGACGCTGAGACAGGAGGATCACAAGTTCGCAGCCAGCCTCAGCTACTTAGTGAAGTCCTCCGCAACTTAGCGAGACCCTGTTTCAAAAACATGAGAATCATATGTAGATGTGGTTTGCCATGGCATAACTCCTTGAGGATGTGAATGTAGTGTCAGAAAATGTGGGTTTGAGTCTTAGCTTTAAGATGGTTATCTATGCAAATAAACCTGATAGGCTGTCTAACCCTCTATTCTTCTTCTTCTGTATCTATGAATAAAGAGTCATAATAGCAGGTGAGTCTCAGGACCTGACAAGTGATGGAAAGAAACTGTGATTGTAGCACACTAGGATTATTTCACCTCTTCTCTCTCTCTCTCTCTCTCTCTCTCTCTCTTTCTCTCTCTCTCTCCTCTCTCTCTAGCTCTACTCTGCTTCTTAAACAGGGCTTTGAATATTTGAATACATGTTGAATTCATTTGCATTGTCTTTCTATGGCTATGTCTCCCTATAAATAAGGAAGATGTCAATGCTAACATCTGTGCACCTTGCACAAATCTGTCCCTATTCTCACACACTTGATTTGGCATTGATGAGAGTCTTAGTAACTTAGGGTGACCCTGTTTCAAAATAAATTATAAGATAGCGTTGGTGTCTAGCTCAGAGGTAGAATGCCCCTGAGTTCAATCCCCAGTACTATGGGCTGAATTTTGTCCTGCCTCCCCAATTATTGAAATCCTTACTTCTAATGTGATTATTATTGTACCTTTAAGGTACAATCATATGTATCTTATTTATAATCATATATACAATCATATGTATAATCATATGACTGGCCTTTAAGGAGGTAATAAAGTTCAATGCGGTTACAATGTGGGTTCCTAAACCTGCAGAACTGATGTCCTTATAAGAAAGACCTGTCTCTCTCTCT
>PVJS01025760.1:0-21019 GCA_004027185.1 Glis glis
CTACACCCCCAGCCCTATTTTTTATTCTTTATTTTGAAACAGGGTCTCACTAAGTTGCAGAGGGCCTCACTAAGTAGCTAAGGCTGGCCACAAACCCGGATCCTCCTGTCTCAGCCTCCCAAGTACTGGGATTACAAGTGTGCGCCACCACGCCTGGCTTATAAGAGTCATTATTAATTTTGTAGCCTCTGGGAATAGCCAAGAGGTAGAAGGCGTGACCAAACATTTCCTAGTTCATGTCATCATTAAAGACAAAAATTAAGAATGAGAGTGATCGTATTTTCCAAGTTGTGATCTCTTTCACCCACACTGTGGCATTTGTTTGAACCTATACATCCAGGGTGACAAGAATAGAGGATCTCTTAGTACAGCAATGTTGGAAACAAGAGATGGTCAATGCAGACTTAAGAGTAAATAAGACCAGGAGGTCTTATTTGTTGTGATTCTCTGCATCACAACAAAAGTAGCACAGTTAGGTAAGGCTAGCCTAGTCTCAGAGATCAAGATAATAAATGAGCATATTATCTGTCTTTAATTGTGTGTGTGTGTGTGTGTGTGTGTGTGTGTGTGTGATACTGAGGATTGAACCCAGGGGCATTCTACCTCTTAGCTATGACCCCAGCCCTATTTTATTTTTTATTTTGAAGCAGGGTCTCACTAAGTTGCTGAGGCAAATCTTGTTTCAGCCTCCCAAGTACTGGGTTGTCAGGTGTGTACCACCACGCTCGGCTTTCTTTGATATTTTATAACCTACTCTCATGAGATGGGGCCAAGACTCAAGTCCCTAGGATAGCGATCTGTGTTGCACTTTGTGTTCACTGTTCTGAACTACACAAGCTGTAGAGGATGCGTGGTCCAGATTGGTGACAAACAGTTAAGAAACTCTTTTGTCTCAGAATGACATTGGCAAGCTAGAGTATAGTGACAGAGGGCAAAGCTGTCATCCTTAACATGGACCAGAGTAAAATGCAATTATTCTCATCCCGACATGACCAGGGAGAAAGCCCCAGACGTCCCTCCTTCCACCACCTGCGACCACCACAACCACTTCCACCTATCGGGTCCTTTGGAACCTACACCTCTCCAAACTGAACAGCCCTAATGGAGACTTCACCACAGGAGAATCTTCCTCTGTTTTCAGAATAAAACTAGCACTAAACTAAAGAGCTCAGTGCTCTGTTGATCTTGGAGAAGCATGGTCAAATTCAGTTGCATAAAGAAACGTCTTCTTTTTCAAACCAGAAGGGCAAGAGTGGAAGCCCCAGGAGTGTTCAATTGTATGACAGCTTAGGTTAATTATAGCATGACTGCCTAAAGTAGTCTTCAAAAGGTGCAGAGTTTCACATGCCAAGTTTGGTGGGGCTGCTGGTTGTCTAAAAGTGACCCTTGACCTATAATTCTTGTGTTCTTCCTAAGCATCTTTAATTTAGTGAGAACAGTAGCAGGGACTAGAAGTCACAGAATGTACGTCTGAGACAGTTATTGGTGGTTGAGAAGAAACTATGGGAGAAAAGGAAACAGTTTGTCTGTTGGAAAGAGCCAGGTAACTGTATGGAAAAAATCAGCAGGCACCTGCCAAGTGTACAGCTCCATTATCAGGTATCTCTAAATTTTCTCTGCCTGAGAAATTTTGGTACATGAAATATAATGTTCACTGCTATTTATTATTTATTTAATGCCCTATTTATTAAATATACAACTGTACTAAATGCAATTTCTCTGCACATTTGTACACCACTTAAACAGCTAATAAAGCAAAACTTGTAAATTTAATAAATCAGATTCAATCATTTAAATGTTGATTAGAATTTTAGTCAAATTCTTCTAAACATTTCAATAAAATCCCACAATAAGCTCAAGTACCTTAAGAACAGACAAAAAATTCTCATGATGAGTCACAACTTATTTTTAAAAATATACTTAAAACTGTAGCAAACTGATTAATTTAAATTAGTATTTCTATATTTTGCATCTTAGCTTTCCAAGTTGTTACACTAATGTTAAGCAATCCCTTTAAAAAGAGAATATTAGTCAGGCACAGTGGCACATGCCTGTATTCCCAGTCCTTGGGAGGCTGAGACAGGAGGATCGGATCACAGGTTTGAGGACAGCCTTAGCAATTTAGTGAGACCATCAGCAACTTAGTGAGGCTGTTTCAAAATAAATAGGGCTAGGGTATAGCTCAGAGGTAGAATAATCGTGAGTTCAATCTCCAGTATAAAAAAGAAAAGAAAAGAAAAAAAGAAAAGAAAAGAAAAGAAAAGAAAAGAAAAGAAAAGAAAAGAAAAGAAAAGAAAAGGAGAGAATATTGTCTTAACTAGGGCCTGTGTTGTTAATTATGGAACATGGTTGGGGAGCCAGAACTAGCTGCTCTGTCCAAAATGAGTCAAACTTGACCATGAAGTTGGACAATAATTTAACAGTCATGCTGCCCTAGCTACATCAGTGGAACTTTTTGACATTCATGTCTTTTACATGTAATTTCCTGTAGCTCAATGTTTTCGCCCAAATTGACATGTGTGCTAGCATTATTGGAATCTTATGTATGCCATATTAGTATCTCATTAGAAGCTAAAGGATCATTTAGATTTTTATCTTCTAAGAAATAAGGAATTGAACCTATGCAGTCAAATTTCCTATTGGGACTTTTGGCTAATCCTCTTTCTTACACAAATGATTGGGCCTTCTTTGGAACTGATTATCATTCATTATTCACTTGTGTTAATTAGCATTTTGTGTTTCGGTATGGTTTAACAATTCTCCACATTTAATCCTCTCGATGTAGAAAATAGAGATAAATACAAATTGACACTGTATAATAACTATACATCCAATAGAAGAAACAGGCCACACGTGTTATTAGTGCCTTTAGTTTTTGTTTTATTTTTGTATTACAACCATTTGGTAGACTTCACATTAACTTTTCCCTATCAAATACAATTGTAGACTCAATGCTTTCTTAGACTCAGATTCATCGGAAGGTGGATTTAGTGGTAGGTTATATTTCAGTTGTGTGTATGTGTGTGTGTGTGTGTGTGTGTGTGTGTGTGTGTGTGGTGTGTGTGTGCACACACGTGCACAGGGATGTGCTCATACATGTTTTAGGTCACCTTGTTTTAGGTGTCAATCAAACAGTTTTGAAAGACACTACCATAGAAAAACAGAAAGCCAAAACTAAAGGGTTTGAGAGAAATACAGAGTGTCATACAACAAGATGAGCAAAAGGTGGAGTGTTCCAGAAAAGGGTACTCAACCTGAAAATTGCAGAGGCCAAACAAACAGAGCTTGAAAGCAGCAGGAACAAGCTCACTTCCACAAACTCAGGGAGAGCATCGTATTGTACGACATCAGTTGGCATGAAAGGGTGAAAATAAAGAAACAAAGAGTATCAAGAGCTCAGTTGGTGACTTCACCACTGACCTGGGCAAGAGTTTATTTTACTCTTAAGGATGTCTGATCCTATTGGCATCACACTATCCTCAAGTTTATGCAGACTTTGATCATTTTAGGTAAACTTGGTTATCGTTTAACTCAAAACACCATTTTCTTAGTCTCAGCTAAACACGTGAATTGTTTCCATCAAAACAATTCGAGACCGTAGACACCGTGGTTAGCAGCATCAGCTTTGCCAATGGGCAGACAATGATCTTTAAAACAATGATTTAGCTCCATTGATAACGGTTTTCTCATCTGTAAAATGGAGATACCAAAATCTACTTCAGTGTTAGACTGAAGGTGAAGTGAAAGAATCTATGTCAAGCATTGCATACAATGCCTGATATATCGCATTCAAGTTTTTACTACTATCTTATCAAATTCAAGTCCTCTAAGAGCTTCTTCTGTGCTATTGGCTCTAAAAGAAGCTAATCAGCATGGTGAGAAAGACATGGCTTAAGTTCCATTAGGTAAATGGAAGGGAAGAAAAACAATTACAGATGAGCATTCAATAGCAAACTAGGAAACTCCTCCTAAGTGAGATATTGAGATTCAAAGAGGAAGTTCAATTGGGAACCCAGGCGATAGTCATAGATCTTGGTTGTAAATGTTTTTAATTGACTTCTTTGCATCTCGATTTTTTTCATTGCCATGTCTATTAGGACAGTCACTTTTTTTCTGATATTTATCAACATAAGTTCAGTGGTCACTATATCCATACAGTCACTCATATAGACATTTATTGGGCACCTCCTGCATGTCAGATTCTCTGTCATGTCCCATGAGCAATGTAATGAATAATCCCTGTACTGGAGGGCAGGCCAAAAACAACAATGACGTAGAAGAAAATAACTGAGAAAGTAGAGATACTGCCAAAGTGCTGTGGAGTGCCAGGGAATAATAGATGTGTTGTCTCTAGGTCTGTTGAAAAAGACTGCACAGTAGATACTTACATTTAATCTTGAAGAACCATTGGAGTGCAGGGGGAATGTTGGTGTTTGTACAGAGACTGCCTCTAATTGAAGTGTACCAAGCAAATAGTTCCACAGAGATTCATCTAGCTGATAGATAGAGAGCCATCAACAATTTTGGAAGGAAGTACAATGCCCAATTTCAAGAAAGTTGACTCCAACCTAAACGTATATGGTGGATTGAGTGAATAACAGGAAGTGCGGTAGTTTAGTACAGAGTGTGGGGCCCAGAGGACGTATAGGCCGGCAGTGAAGACATGACCCTACTCACCCCTTGCAGCTGCAGGTGTGCACTTGGTTGTGTGAGCATGACTGGGCAAAACATAACACACCTGTACACATCCACACTGGTGTGACGTACACCATTTTGCCTAGAACCTTATATAAGCAACTGGTTTGTAGAAGAAAGCTTCTGTTTGTTCTTCTCCTGATGGCAACTCCACATTCTTTCTTTTCTCTGGGGATCTCACCAAAAAACCCAAAACCTCCCCTGCACCCCAGCAGGTGCCTAAGTAGGCCCCTGACACTTGGCATAGTTGGCAGGATTAAGTGAGTAAACCCCTTTCCCGTACCCTTCTAGAGCAATAGTCCTGGGAAGAACAACCCAGGGTTGAGGAGATGTGACCCCTGGCCTCCCTGTGGTTCCTGGTAATAGCCTATTAGACAGCATGGGACCTGCCAGAAGATTGGGACAACATATGTCCCCAGCTGGAAGAAGTCCATAAGGCTTTAAAAGTGCTGGAACTTCATGTTCCAGTGTGCATTGGCAGCTCTGTGGGCTGGGCAGAATGCATATTGTGAGCGGCTCAGCCTGGAGTGCTGGGGTCCGAAGCATTGTGGCCCTGCCTCCTGTACTGGTGGAGACCTGCACCATGGCACCCCTCCTGCCACCTCTTCAAAAGGGGGGAAGCTCCAGGTTCACTTCTGGAAGGAAGTGACACATCCAACCAGCTTCCAGCTTCCGGTCTGGGATGCCTGGTTCCCACCTCCATGCTGGACATCTTAAAGGGAATGCAACCCCAGGAGGATTGAAAGAAACTAGGAGGCGCTGGCATGAACCCCAAAAAGGTGGGGCTAAGACTGACTGGGGGATGTGGAAGTATACAGGCAGGGGCACACAACCCACGTGTGAGCCATAGTAGGGGAAAAGGGCTCTCTTCAGGATCTGCCCCTAAGTTGCAGAAAAATAAGGCAGGAGATGAAGGGCCTGTGAAAGGCAGCCACAGCCACAGGCAGATGTGGTTTGACTTATTGATGGCTCGGCTGGCAAAGAAAATAGACCACCAGTCCAACAAAGTGCTCCTGGTGCTCTGGCTACAGCTTTGCCCGAATCAGAGGCACACCCTTTTACCTCCAAAAAAGGCTGAGGAAATAGCTAGAGAGATATGTGTGGCTGACTTTCTCCCAGATTAGGGAACTTAGCAGAGATACCCAGTTGGTAGGGGAACCGGCTGACCTAAGGCTGCATGTGGAATTAACTATTTACTGGTCCCCCTGCAATGTGCAATGCACCCTGGTACTATGGTTAATATGGGACCTGACAGCACCCTCTTCCTTGGCAACCCAGAAAAGTTTCCTGGACCTAAGGCTGCCATAGAGGGTTATGGAGGCTGTCTCGTTACAGATTGGCATGCCTTAGTGACCTTGGGAATTGGATGTCTGCCTCCTAAATAATATGACATTTATATATGCCCCATAGCTGAGTACATCCTGGAGGTAGATGTGCTGCAAAGACTGACTGTGCAGAAAACTATGGTAGCGTGTGGTAAAGACTATTACTAGAAGGTACCGCCAGCATGTTCCCTTGCAATTCCCCCAAGTCACGAGCATTGTGAATGTACAAGTTACCTGGGGGGCATGAGGAAATTGGACAAATGGTACTAAAACTAAAAAAGACAAGTGTAATTCACCCAACTCTTCCATGTGGCCAGTGCGAAAACCTGACTGTTCCTAAAGCATGACTAGTGGACTATCGGGAGTTAAATAAAGTGACACCACCCTTGTATGCAGCCATATCCAATGTTTCAGAACTGATGAATGATCAGTCGCATGAACTGGGACAGCTCCATTAGGTTGAAGACTTGGCAAATGCTTTTTTTCTCCATTGACATTACTCCAGAGAGCCAAAAAGAACAATTTGCTTTTACCTGGAAAGGGTGCCAGTAGACCTTTTTGGTATTGCTCCAGGGATATTTGCATAGTCCTACCTTGTGTCATGGCCTGGTAGCACAGGATTTGGTCTCCTGGCAGAAGCCTGAGGCTGTATGGTTGCACCATTATATTGATGGTGCTATGCTAACCTCTGATTCTCTTGCAGAACTAAAAGCAGCTGCATGCAGTCTCCAAGGTGCTCTCCAGGAATGGAGATGGGCTGTCAACCAGGACAAGGTCCAGGGAACTGGGTGTTCTGTCAAATTCTTGGAAGTTGTCTGGTCAGGTAAGACAAAGGTGATACCCAAAGCAGTGATATACTGGGAACTGTCAAACAGTTACAGTTGTATCTAGGTCTTTTGGCGGTTACGGCAAAAACAAGGTGCTAGGAATAGCCCAATTGGATTTTAACCACACTTATAGAAAGGGGCAGAGGTGTGCTACTCTCTCATTAAGAAATAGTTAGCGACTGACTATACATCATGTTCCGGGGCATAGTCCTTGACAGACCCCCAGTAATGATGCTGCCAACACTTTAGTACAAGTTTGGGCTCTCCAACTACACCTGGAGCCCTTGTCAGTAGTACCATGGTTACATAAGAAGCTAGGATATAAAGGCACCTGCACCATGGGGCTCGTAGCCCAGCGGTGGGGATCGCCTCTTACCCACTCTCAAGCACAAGACGCTGTACAGCAGTGTCCTTGGTGGACAGAACACCACCAGCAACAGGTGCAGCAAGCCTTAGTGGAGATGGATGCAGAGGTACAGGCTATTCAGGCCTTACAGGCAGACCCACTTACAACCTGGAAAAACTCACTGGGTTCTTCCTGGAGATGGGTATTGATTATCCTCGCCTGTGTGGCTGGAGGACTAATAGTTACTTGTTGCAACTTCTATTGCTGCTGTGGTCTTTGAGCCCAATGCAATGCTTTCTTGGTCAAGCTACGCACTGTCACCCTGTAGGAGGTAGAGTGTGGGGTCCAGAGGAAGTACTGGCCAGCAGAAAGGACATGCCCCTGATCATCCTGTGCACCTGCAGATGTGCACTTGGTTGTGTGAGCATGACTGGGAAAAACACAACACGTCTGTGCACATCCATGCTGGCGTGACATATGCCATTTTGTCTAGAACCCTATATAAGCAACTGGATTGTAGAATAAAGCTGCTGTTTGTTCATCTCCTGATGGGAACTCCTTGTTCTTTCTTTCCTCTGGGGATCTCACCAAAAACACCTCCCCTGTATCCCCAGCTGGTCCTTGTCTGGGCTCCTGACGGAGGGCTTTGTAAAAACCTAGGAAAGATGAGCCAGGTGTGGTAGAGAACACCTGTAATCCCAACTATTTGGAAAGCTGAGGCAAGAGGACCACAAGTTCAAGGCCAGCCACAGCAATGTAGGCCTGGTCTCAAAAATAAAAGAAAATTAGAAAGGGCTAGGGATGTATCTCAGTGGTAGAGCTCCTGCCTAGCATGTGCAAGGCCCTGGGCTCAACCCTCAGCATCTCAGAAAAACAAAAACAAAAGCAAGAAAATATATAAGCACCCATAAAGTATAGTAGCCATTGTGGAATAAATAAAAAAAGAAGGAGGAAATAGCAATAGAAAGCCGACAAATTTTACCAAATATCATATTTGACTGAAGATACAGGGGAAAGTGGAGAAGGGTCAAATGTGACTCAGATTTGGGAAGCTTTACTCTAAGTTCTTATTCTTAAATACAGCAAATAGATATGGAAAAGAAATAATAAGGAATCTCTCCTCTCATGGTTCCTTGGATTTAAGTAATACTATTTCACACGAAAGCAGAGTTACATTCCTACTTTGGAAAGCCTCAAGACTTTTAAGGAAAACTACAACAGAAATAAATGCTATTAATTAATGCTTTCTACTTGCACATTGTAAAACTTTGATTCCCATCATTCTTACTTATACATATGGAACATGCCTAACCAAACATTTACCATTCACAACTCCTTTTCCATCCAGGTATGTCCATCCAGGTATGGCCACCTGACACAGTTCTGGTGGAAGGGAACTAATGGAAATCAGTAGAGAATTTCTGGGAAGCTTTTTTCTTTCCTGATGTAAGCACCACTCCTTCGTCTTCTTCATTGTCTCCTTCTTCTTGCCAGAAGGGCAAACGGGAGCTAGAGATGGGCCAACCATCAAAAGTGAAGTTGTCCGATAGGATGAAGTTGTAGACCGAAAGAGCCTGGGCCACTGATGGAATTGTGGAGCCTCCACAGCAGGGCAGGATTGAACAGCCTTGAGCTCACAATCCAGCTTATCTCTGGACATCCTGGCTCCATGGCTGGGTGACCTCTTGCCACAGTGGTTGGGCTTCCATTACATGCAGTTGAGCAACCTCTAACCGATGTACTTGGCTTGCAGAAACTTGGTTACGCTTATGGACAAATTGTATGATTTTCAGCCTACCCTGATTTGGAAAAGGGAAAATTTGAACCGAGTTATAGTTATGAGGTCCAACATTATGGCCCAACGATGGTGTCACCTCTTCTCCCAGATCAACTGCCTCCCAGCATGTGAGGACCCATAATCCTCCAACAAGAGAGACCTGAAAGTAAAAGTTCTAATGCGTGTGTCTTAGTCTCTCTAGTCTCACATAACTCCCAAACTCCACCCTGACTTCTCAAGATACAGTTAGTGTTTCCGTTAGAATACTATAATTTATCTAATTTTACATATGGTCAGTGGGAAAGGCTGAGTTCTTATTAGACCGTCATAAAATAATATAGGGAGAAGGATGCAGGGAAACAGCCAAGGTATTTCCAAGTAATTAGTTGGAACCACAGACGGATCAAAAAGAAAGCCACTGTGCAAATGTCAGGCCATTCAAGGTTATTTCACCTTGAGGAGATAATGTCAGATCCCTGCCTTGGATAGAAAGGAAGTTTTGAAAGTCTTCCTGACTATGCCCTAATCCTGTCTGATTTCTGATCTAGGAATTTTTTATCTGGTCTGCAGAAAAAACAAATGGGGGGGACAAAGATGATATTTGCATATACTTTATGTAACTATGTTTATGAAAAACTAGTCCTTTAATTTGATATTTACTCTGCTACTCTTCAAATGAAAATATGGTGATGTTAGGTAACAGGGTTAGTCTTTCTGTTCTCTTACGTAGAGAAGTAAACAGTCTCCCACTTCATTTTATTTCCCCTGTTAAATATATAGACATATGTTTAAATATGTATGACAGATTTGTGAAATCCACGAATTTTATTTTATTTTGTTGTGGATCCAAAATCTGGCTTCAGTCTTGTGACCTTAAAGAAAATGTCTCCATCGCATATCTACTTTTCAACCCAATCTTACACTTTGTTCTATCCATAGTTTGAGTATTATCAATTCCTCTGTCTGTTGAAAAGATACTGAAATAATTCACTAACTTCCAAGTCCTTATTTCAAAGATTTTTTTCCCATCCTTTTTCCTTCCCTCCCAACCTTCTAGGAGTACTTATTATTCAGTACTTTCTATACACTAATCCCTGTCCGAATCCAGGATCATGCAGAGAAAAGGGTAGAGAGGACAGAGGGAAAAGAAAAAACGGCTCCAAGATACATGCTATAGTTAGATATAAAATGTCCCCTAAAGAGCTCATTTATTGTTTGGAGCTGATGTAATTGAGTCATGAGGATTGTAATCCCAGAAGCAAATAAATCAATTATAATGGATTTACCTGTACTTTGGGAGGCGGAGACCGGAGGATCCAGGTTCGTGGCCAGCCTCAGCTCTCTCTCTCTCTCTCTCTCTCTCTCTCTCTCTCTCTCTCTTTCTTTCTCCCTCCCTGTCTCTCTCTCTCTCTCTCTACCTAGTGAGGCCCTCCGCAATTTCTTGAGACCCGGTTTCAAAATAAAGTATAAAAAAATTGGGCCAGGGGTGTAGCACAGAGGTAGAACGCCCCTGGGTTCAATCCCTGGTACCGCAAAAAAAAAAAAAAATAATGGATTTACCTGGATGGTACCTGGTAGACCAGTAGGATGTGACTGGAGGAGGTGGTCCCTGGGGTGTGGCCTTGGGGATTATATAAAGGGTTCCTCCTTCCCCAACTCTCCCTCTCTTGCTTCCAGCCTCTGTGATGTGAGGAGCACAGCCCATGTACTCTCCCTCCACCTCCTGCCACCATGCCCTGAGATCTGCAGTCCCCAGTTACGTGGACTGAGCCCAAAACTGTAAGAAAAGAAATCTTCTTTCCTCTAAGTATATGTGGTCAAACTTTAGATTATAGCTGCAAGAATGCTGATGGATACAATACACAAGATACACTTTCCACCATCAAGTAGCCCACAGCCAATGGGAGAAGCAAGGGAAGCACAGCCCCACTGTAAGGCGGTATTATCCAAGTATGGACAGGATCCCATTGGAGCAGAGAGGAAGGCGTGCCTAAGTTTGAGAGTAGCCACTATACACTCTGAGAAAATCAACTGAGTCTTGAGAAGGAAGGAGTGCTTGCAGTGGATTAGGGAATGGAAGTAAATTTATTCCAAGGATGTGAAAAAACTTCAAAGTATGAGTGATGACACTGAGTTAAAGGAAATGCAACTCACATGTAGAGACGATATGGATTAAAATCCAATGATGAAGGGCCTTGTTTATACTACAGGAGAGTGGTCTCTAAATCAATGGAGCTTTAAAAATGTGTGTGTGTGTGTGTGTGTGTGTGTGTGTGCGCGCGCACACGCGCGCATTAGTCTGTTTTCTGTTACTATAATAAAATACCTATAATAAAATGCTTATAAAGAAAAGAGGTTTATTTAGCTCATCGTTTAGGAGGCTGAGAGTCCAAACAGTGTAATGCAGGCTCCAGTGAAGTTTTCATGGTGGATGGCATCTTGCTAGGAGCCTGAGTAAGAGGGAGATCACATCACAAGACAGGAAGCCACAGAAAGAGAGGGGAAGGGTGGGTCTTGGACCTCTTACTAGGTTCTACCTTTGAAAGGTCCCAGGACCTCAGCATCTCCACACTGAGGACCAACCCTCAAACACAGGGACCCTTGTGGGACAAACCACATCTGTTTCAGTCAGCATCCTCACGGCTACAATCCAAAACACCTGAACACCATACAATTTAGAGAAAGGAAGGTTGATTTGCTCACAGTTTGGGAGAGTTCAAGGGTTCAGCCCATGTCAGGCCTGGTCTGCAGAGCTCAGGGCATGGCGGCGGGAGGCAGAGAGAGGGAGAGAGCAAGGGCTCTGCTCTCACGTCATGGAGGCCTGAAGGAAGAGAGAGAGAGAGCACAGGGACTCAAAGACACAAGCACAGTCCCTAAGGGCACATCTCTAGGGACCCACCTCCTCCAGCCACACCCCACCTGCCTAGATTACCACCCAGTAAATCCATTACAACGGATTTGTTCACTGATGAGATCACAACCCTCATGACTTAATTATATCAACTCTGAACATTAAAACATAAGCTCTTCAGGGGGCGTTCTATATCCAAACCATGATCACATCCAAACCACAGGAGTATATGTGTGTGTGTCTCAGATATCATGACTTAGTAGATATGTCCTCACATCCCAAGAGCTATACACTGAAAAACTGATCAGATTGAACGCCACTGCCACAGAAGATGCGGAGCTCTCTAGGGATTGTAAGATAGGGAAAGGTCTGATCAGGCTTATATTTTAGGAAATCCGACCTGATGGCCTTATGAAAACTGAAGCTGAGACAGCTGAGACAACAGGTTGCGAGACCAGCTCATACTGTTGAAAAGAATGAGGCACTGAAAGCAAGAGGAAAGAACTGGAGAGAAGATATACTTCTAAGGTACTTGGGAAGAAGTAATTTGGGACTGGGGTATGTTGAAACAGAAGATGAGTTTTTGGGGGCTTTTTTTGGTGCTAGGGATTGAATCCAGGGGCATTCTACCTCTGAGCTATACCCCCAGCCCTATTTTATTTTGAAATAGGGTCTCAGGAAGTTGCTGAGAGCCTCACTAAGTTGCTGAGGCTGGCCACACACCTGCGATCCTCCTGTTTCAGCCTCCTAAGTACTGGGATGACAAGTGTGTGCCACCCTGCCCAGCTAGAAGATGAGTTTTAGGCTCACTGCATTTAAATTGCCTTGAGATGGAACTTGGAAGTACAAGTATTTACACTTTAAGAGAAAATTCATGATGGGGAACCTGAAGAAATTACATATCTGTGCACTTGGGTGGACAAGGCAATACCCATTGCGATTCAAATTATACAATCTGTTGAAGTCATATAGAAGATCTTGTCTTTGCATGAGTAAAAATCTTATTTAAAACATTAAATTTGATCTGAAGTTGATGGGAAACACAAAAGTTGAAGAGTTACTAAAATTAGTGTTAGAGTATATGTTACCCTAACCTACCATATTATTATTATCATTATTATTATTATTATTATTAATTATTATTATTATTATCAGATACTAGCAATTGCATCCAGGTTCTTGCTTATGCTAGGAATGTGCTCTACCACTGAGCTATATCCCCAGCCCTTTCTATTTTGTTTTGAGACAGGGTCTCGCTAAGTTGCCCAAGTCTGGTCTTGAATTTTCAGATCCTCCTGTCTCAGCCTCCAAGTAGCTGAGAGCCACTAAGCTCACCTCCAGCATATTAATTTTAATTAAGTTGTCATTTCCAGATATTTATACTTCATACCAAAACACAATTCTAACCAGAATGACCAACATTTCCGTTAGTCCTAAATGTTAACCAAGACCTATTCCTTCTTGTCTTTACTTCTCTCAACACCATTTCTTCCACTTGTGTTCAAAAAACTACTGAGACTACAACAGGATGGAACTGATGACTAAAATATCAGGTTTCCTTTATCCACTTTTTTTTTCTTTCTTTTTTTTTTACACACAGTGAACACGAAGCACAATGACAGATGGTAATCCAACAGTGTTGCTGGTTATTATTGTCTTGCTTCAAAGTTGGGGTATAGAACTAAATGGATAAAATCATGTTTAACTCTTTCAAGAAAATGTCCCTAAACAAGAAAATAGCTCATTGTATATTCTCTATCCTAATAAGAGGAACAACTGGTGTATTCTTGGCCTTTATGTAAGAACACACATACATGCCGAATTACTGAGGTTCTCACAGACTTTAGAAAACTAAATAACCTTTTCTCATGGTTGACCGCCTTCTTTAGCCAACATCTCTCCTTTCAAGCCAAAATCTTTGGTGTTTCGCTTTTAGCGTTTAGTAGGTAGAGAAAAAACAATGCTTATCAACTGTTCTCTGAATAAGAAAACTTTAAGTACTCATACATCGTATCAAAAGGTTCTTCATTCAGAATGATCCTCCATCTTTGACCATTCCACAAAGGCCCCATTTTCCAAAACTTCTGGAATCTTGGTGGCTTTCTTCAGAACACTTTCAGGACCTCTCACACATATTTTTGGTTGTGGATCTCAGACGTAGGCACAGTCTGCCTATTGTTTAATATGTCAAGAGCCATTGCTAATGAGCGTCACATTTTATAATTGTTGCTGTATCAATATCACGTTCCAATTTTTTTTTAATGAAAATGCAGCTTTACTGATTCATGGACAAGGTGTATGGCTCCAGACATTTTGGGCCAGACGCATTTTCTTGCATATCACTGAGGAATTCCCATGTGTGTATGTTTGTGTGTGTGTGTGTGTGTGTGTGTGTGTGTGGTCTGCTTTGACTTTGTCACATGTAAACATGAGTGTCCATATTTGTCATACCTTTCTTGGGCATGTTTTGCAGACTTTCTTTGTCAGCCAGCAATGTAGACTGAACATTGAGTTCATAGATAACTCTTGTAGAAGCTGCTTGTTAATTGATGATCATATTTTAGGTATGATTTTCAGTTTTGTGTCCACGTGGAGGTATCTGAATGCCACCCTGGGGTAAAACTTGAGACAAGGTGACTGGCTAGAGGCTTATATAAGAATAGTTATTTAACTGGGCATGGAGGCACATGCCTGTAATACCAGTACTTGGGAGGCTGAGACAGGAGGATTGCAGGTTCGAGGACAGCCTTGGCAACTTGGCAAGTCTCTCTGCAACTTAGTTAGATCCTGTTTCCAAACAAAAAATTAAAAGGGAAGGTGGTATAGCTTGGAGGTAGAATGCCCATGGGTTCAATCCTCAGCACCATGAACAAAACAAAACAAACAAGCAAAAAGGAGTTATTTAAAGCAATGGAGAAACAAAAACAGAAAGTTAAAGCAGAATTTTTTAAATGATTGATAAGAGAAGAACCAGAAAGGGAGCTTATAGGGAGTAAGGCCTGAAGGAGGCCAGAGGTAGGCACTGAATCCAAGGTGAAAGGCGAGGATCCCCGTATCAACATAAGAACAATACGAATACAAGAAGGTAAGTGGAGTGGGGGAAAAGAGACACGGTGTTCCAGTCAGCCTTCCTACTGCTATAATCTAAAGATTTGACCACGTAACTGAGAAGAAAGAAGATTTATTTTCTTATGGTTTTGGGTTCAGTCCATGTGAGGCTGGGGACTGTGGGTCTCAGAGCATGGCGACTGGAAGCAGAGAGAAAGAGAGAGAGGGAGAGCACACGGGCTGTGCTCACATCATGGAGGCTGGAAGCAAGAGAGAGAGCAGGGAGAGGAGGAACCATATATAATTCCCAAAGCCACACCCCCAGGGATCCACCTCCTCTAGCCACACCCTACTGGCCTGGGTCACCACCCAGATAAATCAGTGGATTTATCCATTGCTGGGATTACAATCCTCCAGACTCAGTTACATCAGCTCCAGACATTAATCAATGAGCTCTTTAGGGGACATTTTATATCTAACTATAACACCTGGTGATTACCCAAGAGCAAGCTCCCCCACCAGTAACCGGCTTACCTTCATGACTGGATCTGGTAGTGCGCAGGGACATGGCAACCTGCCTTACAAGGTTACCAAGGGCGCTCCAGAGCTCATGCACTGAAGGTTTGGGCCCCAGCTGCTGGCGCTATTGGGAGGTGCGGAAACTTTAAGGGTGAGGGCTAGTTAGAGGAAGCAGGACATGGGGTGTGCTCTCGAAGGGATATTGGGATTCCGGCCCCTTCCCCTCTCTCTCTCTCTCTCTCTCTTTCTCTCTCTCTCTCTCTCTTTCTGTCTTTGTTTCTCTGTCTCTCTCTGTCTGTCTCTCTCTGACTCTTTTTTCTCTTTCTCTCTCTCTGTCTTTCTCTCTCTCTCTCTCTCTGTCTCTCTGTCTCTCTCTGTCTTTCTCTCTGTCTTTTTCTCTTTTTCTCTCTCTGTCTCTGTCTCTCTCTCTGTCTCTCTCTGTCTCTATCTCTGTCTCTCTCTGTCTCTGTCTCTCTGTCTCTGTCTCTCTGTCTCTCTCTGACTCTTTTTCTCTTTCTCTTTCTCTCTCCCTGTCTCTGTCTCTCTCTGTCCATCTCTCTCTGTCTCTCTCTCTGTCTGTCTCTCTCTGTCCGTCTCTCTCTGTCTCTCTCTCTGTCTGTCTCTCTCTGTCTCTATCTCTGTCTCTCTCTGTCCGTCTCTCTCTTTCTCTCTCTCTCTGTCTTTTTCTCTCTTTCTCTCTCTGTCACTCTCTCTCTGTCTGTCTCTCTGTCTCTCTCTCTGTCTCTCTCTCTCTCTCTCTCCTTCCTTGCCACCATGACATGCGCAGTTTGGATCTACCACACAATCCCCACCATGATCTGCTGCTCTACCTCAGACCCCAAATGATGGGGCCAAGTGACCATGAACTGAAACTTCTAAAACCATGAGCCAAAATAAATCTTTCTTTTTTTTCTTTTAGGTTGTTTATCTCAGGCATTTTGTCACAGCGATGAAAAGCCGACGGGCACGCAAGGCCTGGGAGAATGGTTCGATGCTAGGTGGCCCAAACACAAGGTCCAAGGAGTAGCCTAGTGTATGCTCATAGGAGCAAAGGAAGGAGAAAGTTCGAGGGTAGTTAGCACTGTCCTTGGATTCCGCCAAGTCCAGCACTCCCTCTCGAATCAAAGAAAATAGCCATCACTTCGATAAATAAAAAATGCAAAAATCCTTTTTTTGTTGTTATCCTGCAAGCCTATTTCTGGGATTCAAAAGCACAGCTCAAATATCCTTTGATATGTGGAGATTATTTTCTGGCTCTTTAACAAGCCTCCCCTCCCTGCGCTACACATAATACAGAAGGGAACATTCACCCCATGTTTCATGTGCACCCCGACTATATGCAGCCCCTAGAATACATTGCAAAGACAGAGATGGAAAGCACATTAGAAACGCACCTCGTGGTGGGAATCCAGCCAGTGTTGATTGCAAGTGTTTGGTTTCATTCGGTGGCTGCACTGAGAGGGACAAACGTCCACTCCTACAAGAGAGTATGGCCAGAGAATTCTAGCAAGAAAGAACATGCTTTAACAAATATCATCTTTTATCTCAGGTGTGCCTAGAAATGTGTGCATTTTATATCATTTTTCTTCTATCTAGCCTTCTTTACCACCAATGGATTACAGATTGTGTTTATTTACAGCTATAGTTATCCTTTTGACTTATTTTTCCAATGCTTTTCTTTCTTTTTTTTTTTTTTGGTACTAGGGATTAAACACAGAGGCTTCTACCTTCAAGCTACACCCAGCCCAATTTTTTATTCTTTATTTTGAAACAGGGTCTCACTAAGTTGTGGAGGGCCTCACTAAGTAGCTGAGGCTGGCCCCGAACCTGCGATCCTCCTGTCTCAGCCTCCCAAGGATTGGGATGACAAGCGTGCGCCACCATGCCCAGCTTCCAAAGCTTTTTCATTCTATACGGGGACAATCTAGGGATTGTCTCAATTTGAGTTGACATCTAGCTGCCTTGAATTAAAAGATTCCATGGTTTTCCAAATCCTGAAATAACAGACATGGCTTCTTTGTCTGTCTTTGCGGACTTATCTTCTTTGACTTGTCTGTAAAATGCCATCTGCTCCAGCCACAATTAACGTTTCCCTCTTCCCTCAATAGCCATGTTCTACGATGGTCCCTGTCCCTCTCTACACTGCTCCTTTGCTTAGACTACCCCAAATTTTCTTCTCTTCCTGGTCAACATCTACTCATGTGCCCGCTGCAAAGAAATTTCTGGGAGAAAGTGTTCCTAATTGTCAGGGCTCAGCCAGATCCGCCCTCTTTAGTGTTCCTTTATGAATGAACCCATTTTACTATAATCTCTTGCAAATGTTTTTTACATCCCTCACTAGACTGTAAGCCCCTCAAAGGTTCTCCGGGATCTACCCCACTATCTGGTGCAAGTCCAGCGCTTTCGGAATGTTTGATGGATGAATCACTCAACTGGAGTGTTCATATAATCCTAGAATCTTCAGATCAGTAATTCATGGATAAATATTCAATAATATGCCAAAAAAGGCTGAAGAGCTAAGAGAAGAAAATTTAGGAAAAAAAATATCCTGGAATAAAGCAAGGCTCAATTTGTATGACTCATGGAAAAGCAGATGTTCTTGTTTTCAGGAGAGCCGTGGAGACAGTGGGTGGCTGAGTCTCCCAGCTGCTTGGCCTAAATGATACTGCTACAGGCAATACCGATTCCACAATCAAAGGTGTGTGGCCTCTGTTATACACGAGGCTATGAGGACCTGTGCGCTCCCTTCAACACTTTCCCCTGACACATGAATACTAAGAGACAGTATCAGATTATTCATGGTTCTAATGACATGAGCAAAAATGAGAGTCCTCTGTCATTTGCATGCTAAGTCTTTATTCATTAAAACAAGCAGGGCATGGTGGTGCACACATAGAATCTCAGTAATTGGGAGGCTGAGACAGGACAATCACAGGTTCGAGGCCAGCCTCAGAAACATAGCGAGATCCTCAGCAACCTTTGGGAGACCCTGTTTTAAAATTTAAAAATAAAACCCGAGCATGGTGGTGCATATTTGTAATCTCAGTACTTGGGAGGCTGAGACCAGAGGATCCAGCCTCAGCTACTTAATGAGTAGCCAACCTCAGCTACTTAATGAGGCCCTCCGCAACTTTAGTGAGACCCTGTTTCAAAAATAAAGAATAAAAAATTGGGCTGGGGGTGTAGCTTGAAGGTGGAATGCCCCTGGGTTCAATCCTCAGCACCAAAAAAAAAAAAAAATTTTTTTTAAAGAAGTGTCTGATATTAGTCCCTGTTGAAAAACATTAACATTAGCAGGCATGGTGGTACACACTTGTAATCCCAGTACTTGGGAGGCTGAGACAGGAGGATAGCACAACTTAGTGAGACCCCGTTTCAAAAATAAAGAATAAAAAATAGGGCTGGGGGTATAGCTCTGGGGCAGAATGCCCCTGGGTACAATCCCCAGTACCAAAAAAATGAAATAAAATAAAAATAAAAATAAATTAAATTAAAATATAAAAATAAAAAAGGGCTGGGGTGTAGCACAGAGGTAGAATGCCTCTAGGTTCAATCTCCAGTACCAAATAAAACAAACAAAAACAAAAATGAAGCCAAGTCAGAAAATCAGATTTGCCTTTTAAAATACTAGTTACTAAGAGGCAATCCACTCAAGTCGATGGCTTTGTTTTAAAACGGTAGGAAGAAAATAGAGATTCTGCCGAGACAAAAGCTTCCAAGTTGTGCTGACTCATTTTCTTTAGCTTCACCTAAGATTCAACAGAAAAATTGGGCATGATGGTGCATACTTGTAATCCCAGTACTTGGAAGGCTGAGGCAAAAGGAGCGCTTGTTCCAGGCCAGTCTCAGCAACTAAGCGAGAACCTCAGCAACCTAGTGAGACCCTGTTTCAAAACAAACGAAAATAATAAATAAAAAGGGTTGGAGATATAGCTCAGAGGTAGAAAGTTCCTGGGCTTAATTCCCAGGAAGGAAGGAAAGAAGAAAGGAGGGAGGGAGGGAGGGAGGGAGGGAGGAAGAAAGAAAGAAAGAGAAAGAAACCAATAGAAAGATGAATTCCTTATTAGCTTTATTAATAATCTCTCATGGGATTTGTGGCCAGTTGTAAGTGAGCCACATAATGTTTTATAAATTTGGTACAAAAGTAACTCTGAATATTAATGCAAAAGGGACGTGTTTAGTTCTTTCAGTATTGTTTTATATATGGAACGTAAAATAAAATGAGCAATGCATTACATGATAGAGCAGAATTGTCAAAATGCTCAGGTAGTACACAATAAAGAGGAGAGAGGGGATAAATTTCACCTACTTCACCCTCCAGAAATGGCCGATGCCCGAGTTGTTGGGAATGAGATTCTGCAGCAGAGGGGAATCCTCCGAGGGCCCCCAACATTCTACCTCCACGTCGTTAAAATGGCTCTTGTCCCCGATGATAAAAATCAACTGTTTATGGTTCTGTTTTATAGCTTACAGTCCCTTTTCTTCCTGTGTTGAAAAATCTCACACATTAATAAACATAAATGAAAACTATTTCTGGTCTAAAATTAAACCCGATAGCTTCGATGGATCATTAAACCCCACTTAGAGATTCTTTCCTTGGTCCAATCTGAAGTTGTTGTGGATTGTGGTGAGAATGTTAATTTTTTTTAACTCCCAGCAGCCACGTGAGTTCAATTTCTTTGACTGAGACGGCCAGGGACTGAGGGGGAAGGAAGCAACTTAGCAGGGCCGGTCTTGGTACTTTTCATGCCCTGAGCAAGCAAATAAGAATGAGATTATGGAGGCCCTGAATGGAATCAGGAATGGGAGATTTCTTAAAGAGACCCTCCATTGGAGATTTCTGAAAGAAAAACAATGGTAAGATGTAATTCTTACTGGGAGCACCACCCTCTCCCCGCTAGAGTTCTTGTGATTTCGCTATCTGACCGGAGCACGCACACCTGAAGCCGTAGCTCCTGCACTTTGCTTTCTGCCTGGACACGAGTCACTGTGGGTTTGAACTGGGGAAGCTGGCGGCGACCTGGACTCGCGGACACTCAGGGAGGAGATGCCCAGGGCTGCTTTCAGCTTGAGCCTGCAGTCTTCACGTTTTTGGAAGACTGAGTGGACAGCATTACCTGTTTACTTCTCTCTTGACAAAGGGAGCGCCCGTGGCCCCCTTGCACCTGTTACTACTCGCTCCGCTCACCGGTGTGACCCATGCAGCTGCTCATTTCAATTAGCCCAGGGCCAGTCTTGGCATTTACCCACAGAAACAAGGCTGCACGGAGCAGTGCGTCTGCGTTTGCCCTGGCATTCCTCCAAGTCACACTCGCCTGCTGCACATTTTACCAACCTGTCTCCCTGAGTGCACGGTCCCGCCGGACGTGCAGGTCCCGAAAATTGAAAGGATTCTCTTTCATTTAGTGATTCTTTTTCATATGCCTTCAGAAACACCATTTCTTCTTTGAACCTCTATTTTGTATTTTCTCTGAATCTCCATCCTTTTCCTCTTTATCCCTCTGCAGGGAGACTCTCGGAATGGGACTTGTTTTTGCTCCCACTTTATAGCAGGGGCAACAACAAAAAGAGGAAAGAAAAGGAAAAGGTGGATGTTAAGAATGCTCCTTATTTGCCTGGGCGTGGTGGCAC
>PVJS01025761.1:0-27568 GCA_004027185.1 Glis glis
AGGGAGATGGGAGGGGGGAAGAGGGAAACACCCTAATGCACAGGATGTACATACACAAACTTATCAAAGTCAACTACAATGCTGAGCACGAGAAGGAGGGAAGGGGGAGGGAATGGGGGTGGGAATTGGGGGAGGGCTAATTGACCGATGTGTGCATGTATACTTCTACCACCCTGAAACCCATCAAGATGTATGATTATAATGCACCAATAAAAACAAAGGAAAAAAAGAAAAATATATATGAACCAATGGAGACTATGTCAGCCTTATTTTGACCTCTGCACCTTAGCGCTTGTGGTTTCATGAATCTAGAATATCTAGCATAGACTCCTCTTTTTCTTTAGCTGTCAGTATTATTTTTCTATTGCCACCCAACAAGTTACCATAAATGAAGTGGCTTTAACCAGTGCACACTGATCACCTGAGAGTTTCCATGGGTCAGAAGTCCAGGCATGGCTTGGCCGGGTCTTTTGCTCTGGGTCCTTCCCCAAATGCACGCACCGACTGGTAGAATTCATTTCTCTGCAGCAAAAGAATTGATGTTTCTGTTTCCCCGCTGGCTGTCAGCTGGGAACTGCTCTCAGCTCCTACAGGCCTCCACAGTCCTCTGTCACATGGCCCCCTCACAGGCCATCTAACGAGATAGCAGCTCACTTCTTCAGAGCCAGCGAGGCACGGCCTCTCATCCCACTGCAGTCTGCTAGAACCATGTATCT
The DNA here is from genome assembly GCA_004027185.1 of Glis glis. NCBI lineage: Eukaryota > Metazoa > Chordata > Mammalia > Rodentia > Gliridae > Glis > Glis glis. The sequence goes on from PVJS01025761.1 coordinate 717, forward strand.
ATCCCCTCTATACCTGTATCTACAGTATTCTCTCCTTATCTGCAATTTTGCTGTTACTTTCTGAGTCAACTATGGTTTACCTGTGGTCAACTATGATCCAAAAATATTAAATGGGAAATTTCAGAAATAAACCATTTAAAGGTTTTCTCTTTGTGTGTGTGTGTGTGTGTGTGTGTGTGTGTGTGTGTGTGGTATTAGGAATTGAACCCTGGGGCATTCTACCTCAGAGCTACACCCCTAGCCTTATTTTATGTATTATTTTGACACAGGGTCTCATCTCACTAGGTTGCTGAGGGCCTCCCTAAGTTGCTGAGGCTGGTCTCGAACCTGGGATCCTCCTGTCTCAGTCTCCCAAGAACTGGGATTACAGGCATGCTCCACCACACCCAACTCCATTCATAAGTTTTAAACTGGGCACTGTTGTGTGTAGCATGATGAACTCCCATGCTGTCCCACTCTGTCCTGCCTGGGATGTGAGTCATTGTCTGTCCAGCTTATCCACACTGCATTCACTGTACACCCATTAGCCACTCAGTAGCTATCTCATTTATCAGATTGACGGCGCAGTATTGTAGTGCCTGTGTTCCAATAACCCATATTTTACTTAATAAGGGCCCCAGAGTCCAAGAGTAGTGATGCTAGCAACTTCAGATATGTCAAAGAGAAGACATAAGTGCTTCCTTAACTGAAAAGGTAGAAGGTCCCAATTTAAGGGAAGAAAAAAAATTGTATGCTGAGGTTGCCAAGTTTCACAGTAAGAACAAATGTTCTATGCATGCAACTGTGAAGAAGGAAAATTTAATGTATGCTACCTTTGCTGTTGCCTTGAACTGTAAAAGTTATGGCCACAGTATGGGATATGTGCTTAATTAAGATGGGAAGAGCATTGCATTTGTGGGTAGAAGACATGAACAGAAGACACGTCTTACATTACAGCAACCTACTGTGTCAGAAAGCATTGAGACTATGTGAAGATGTCAGCAAGGAAGCCGGGCGTGGTGGCGCACGCTTGTAATCCCAGTACTTTGGGAGGCGGAGACCGGAGGATCCGGGTTCGCGGCCAGCCTCAGTTCTCTCTCTCTCTCTCTCTCTACTTAGTGAGGCCCTCCACAACTTTGTGAGACCCGGTTCCAAAATAAAGTATAAAAAATAGGGCCGGGGGTGTAGCGCGGAGGTAGAACGCCCCTGGGTTCAATCCCCGGTACCGCAAAAAAAAAAAAAAAAAAAAGATGTCAGCAAGGGGCATTATGCAATGAGTGACATCCAGCCATTTACTGCAGGCAAGGGTTGGTTACACAGATTCAGGGAAAGGTTTGGACTGAAAAATGTAAAAACCCCTGGAGAAATGCATTGTCCAATGAGGAAGCTGTTGCCACATTTTTGGCAGTGTTGAAGAGCTTGGTTAAGCAGAAAGGAAATTATTCAAAGCAGGTCTCTCATTGTAATAAAACTGGGCTCTTCTGGAGAAAATGCTCAATAAAGCCAACGTTCATAAAAGTGCAAAGGAGGCAGTGGGGCATCAAACACGGAATGACAGAGTAATTGCAGGTACAGTATGCAGAGCAAGGACCCCACGTGCTTTCAAGAATGGAGACAGGCCAGATAACATTATGTCCCTATATGAAAGTATTGGCTAACAACCTTACTAGTATGTAGGGGGAGGGAGGAGGGTGTTAGAGGGATGGGGTTAGGAGAGAACCACACTAACAGATGTTGTGTGCATATATGAAGGAATCACTTTGAATCTCATTAGGATGTATAATTATATTGTACCAATAAAATTCTAAAAACAAAAAACTGCATTTTGAGAGAAAGACGCACTTGCATAATTTTATTAAGTATATTTTTGTAACTGTCCTATTTTATTATGAGTTATTGTTAACTTCTTATTTTGCCTTATTTATTTATTTATTTATTTGGTACTAGAGATTGAGCCCAGGGACATTCTACCCCTGAGTTATACCCCCAGCCCATTTTTATTTTGAAACAGGTCTCACTAAGTTTCTGAGGCTGGCCTTGAACCTGTGATCCTCCTGTTTCAGGCTCCCAAGTACTGGGATTACAGGCATGTGCCACCATGCCCGACACTTGGCCTAATTTATAAATTAAACTTGATCATAGGTATATATGTATATACAGAAAAAAACATAACGTGTGTGTGTGTGCACATGCGTGTGTGTGTGTGCTCACACATAGGGTTTGGCACCTTCTGCCAGGACAGATTCCAGCACACATCATAGATTTCAGATGTCCATTGAGGGTCTTGGAACACAGCCCCCGTAGATGAGGAGGTACTACTGTATTTACTCAATTTGTATCTGTATCTACTAAATCTCTATCTATACTACCTATCTACATCTCAACAGAGAGATATCCCATCGTCTTTGCATAGTCTGTGAGTTAGAAGCAAAGCACAGGCTCTTCCCATACTACAGGGACAGGGATCACACACACGTGTGACTCACTCGACTCAGTGTGACTCATCCCCTTACGGTGCATTTGCCACACTCTACAGATCCGGTGACTTCAAAGTCAAGCTCCTGTCAGAACTTTCTTTGATCTCCTAGCCCTGGATGCCAGGACAAAAGTAATAATTTCTCTAGGATGGTATGTTTCATCATTTGTCATGTCTTGGAACACACACAGGCACATATATGTTACACACGCGCGCACACACACACACACACACACACACACAGCATTAAATGTTTAAGGGGCATTGCTTGAGATCCCCCAGTACTGAAATCTTGGAAATAGCTGCGATCTTTATCTGTCTTTTGGAACACTATCCAAACCAGCAAAAAGCTATGCTAAATTTTCTGCACAGACACTTAGAATCCTCACTTCTTTACCATTTATGGGCTTTTCCTTCCTTTCAGACCTCGAGTAGATCATGTCTGAAAAAAGCTTCTTGGCTTTGCTTCACGCTCCAGTCCTTGCAAACTCTACTAAAACTCACACACGTGACTCCCTGGTACCATCACCGCACGGCAGTGTCATGCAATCCCCATGCCACGAGCCAGATGTTTTCTTTACTTAAAACATTTTTTAGGCCGGGCATGGTGGCGCACGCTTGTAATCCCAGTACTTTGGGAGGCGGAGACCGGAGGATCTGGGTTCGAGGCCAGCCTCAGCTCTCTCTCTTTCTCTCCTTTTCTCTCTCTCTCTCTACTTAGTGAAGCCCTCCGCAACTTCATGAGACCCGGTTTCAAAATAAAGCATAAAAAATAGGGCCAGGGGTGTAGCGTGGAGGTAGAACGCCCCTGGGCTCAATCCCCGGTACCACAAAAAAAAAAAATTTTAAAAACAAATATCTCATATTTTCAACAGGTAGGTGTATAAGACTAAAAATAACTTAGGTTAGGTTAGGGTATTGCTATTCCCTAAACAAAAGTAACTTTTGTTTAGGGAACAAAAAAACTTAAAATAGCATTTCCAAAAATCCTAATAAGACAAAAGATAAAATGTTAGGTGCATATTAAATAAGGCAAGCTATTAAAGATGAAGACAAATATATAAAACTTGGCTTAGAAGCCAAGTCTTAAAAGACAGAAAAATAATACTAGTTTGAAATTATTTTGATTTTAGTTTTTTCTCAAGGCTAATGTGTATAAAATACCCCTATTTTTGTAGATAAGTATGGGTACCCTAGAAAATATGAAAAAAATGGCTATTACCCGCACTCAGCTATGATCTATAGAAGTAAATGAACAGGGCGTGATGGTGCACGCCTGTGATGCCAGTACTTGGGAGGCTTAGACAGGAGGGTTGCAGGTTCAAGGCCAGCCTCAGAAACTTAGGCCCTCCACAACTAGTGAGACCCTATGTCAAAATTAAAAATAAAATAGGGTTGGGGTGTAACTCAGAGGTAGAATGTCCATGGGTTCGATCCCCAGTACCACAAAAATAACTAGATAGATGATAGATAGATAGATAGGTAGATAGATAAGTAGATAGATAGATGGATGATTCTATTTGCTGTATTGGTTTCCAAAGTATGTGGAATCTGATACAACTCAGATCAGCTCTCGACACTGAAGAAGCTCATCTTAAACAAGTACTACAGTTAGAATAAACTGAAAATTAAATTATATAAGAGGACAAAAAAAATCACAGCAGGACCAATGATGGCCAAGACCTACACAACTTGACACAGTTCACGGATGTCTATTGTTTTTTCCATCCTCTTCAGGAGCATTAGGCTTTAGTTATAGTTTTTTTTAAACATGCACAAAATCTACATGTTGATAACTTCACAGATGTGAAAAACAGGGAGCTATTCATTTATTAACTTCACAGCATGAGGCTCTCTCAGAGCATTGATGAATTTTGGGAAGTCAAACAGGGAAGTTTAGTATTCTGATGATTCCCCAACACTCACTTTTGGTGACTATAGTTTATTTAAAGCTAAGGAAGATAAAAAGATGAATTATGAACAAATTAGTATGCCTTGCCCAAGGAACTACAAAGGAATGGAATATAATTGATTCTCAACCCTTCCGTGGTTTAAATATTCCTTTTGTTAGCATCCATTATTAAGTATTTCAAACTGTTAATTTTTTCATGCTGTTTTAGAATGACTAGAGCAGTATTTTTTCCCTATGGCCAAAGAAAAACCATCTTCTAAATTCTCCTACAAAACTGCAGCTAAATCTTTCTGGACAGTTGGAGATGTTCTTTAATTATCAGGAAATCTATTCATGTAGATCAGAATGGCAACACCTAATTGTGTATCCTAATATTTCTTTGTATGTTCAGTCTGTTTTGTTTAACACACCATGAATAGTACTGATTCTTTACCACTGTGACTTAACAGGGTGTACTTTTAGAGTGATGTTTTCTTTTAATATAGCGGTATTTTATTTTATTTTTTTGGTAGTGGGGATTGAACCCAGGGACAATCTACTTCTGACCTTTTTAATTTTTTTTTGAAACAGGGCCTCACTAAATTGCTGAGGCTGGCCTTGGACCCAGGACCCTCTTGTCTCAGCTTCCCAAGTACTGGATTATAGGTACGTGCCATCAATAGCTGGGTCCAGTTGTAGTAGTGTTTTAAATGAAGCAATCGAAATAGATGTTTCCTTTGACTGGACCATTTCTACAGTTTCAACTCATTTTCTACCTCCCAATGTCCAAGCCTTGGCAATAATCAGCAATCATTCTCTCCAAAGGAATGGATTCAATAAGTAAACTACTGAAACATCCAACAAACAAAAGTGAATCAGGGTTTACTTAGACATGATCACTGACGTGCAGATGCCATCATTATTGCCCAAGACACACAGGTTTTAAGGATAACTGGCCTGCCCCCACCCCCATGGCTTGGAGTAGCATGTTTTATATCTTGTGACATAGCCATTCAGAGGTAAAGTGAACAGCTAGCAAAGGATGAGCTACCTACAGACCAGCAGCATCTAACAAATGAAATGGTCTGATCTGATCAGCACCTGAAACATGTGAATTAAGAATCACACAGAAATCAGGACAATTAATAGTAAGGAAAGAACATAAAGGAAGAAGAAAGGACAGAAAATACTCCTGGGCAGAAAAGGTGGAAAGAAAAGAAAAGAGAGAGTAAGAAAGGGAAGGAAGAAGGGAGGGAGGAAGGAAGATAGATTCTGGAGAATGCACGCCAAACAGGTAGTGTATCAGAAGACATTGAAATTCCTTGGAAGGGGTCCATGTGTGTTCTGAGAAAATAAAAGTAAACAAAATAACTGGTTTCTAGAGTTGCCACTATGTTTTGAAGATTCCCATCTATGCAAAGCTTACAATGATTTTTTTTATTTCTTTGAAATATCTTGAATATCTAACCACAGATCAACAACAGCAACAAAAGTGCTTTGATACTAATAGCCTGGTATGACAGTTAAACTATTAAATAATCTGATCATCATAATGAGGGACTGTTACAGTTAGATATAAAATGTCCCCTAAAGAGCTCAACTGATGTTTGGAGCTGATATAATTGAGTCATGAGGGTTGTAATCCCAGAAGGGGGTAAATCCATTGTAATGGATTTACCTGGGTGGTACCTGGTAGGCTGCTAGGGTGTGGCTGGAGGTGGGTCCCTGGGGGTGCAGCCTTGGGGATTATATAAAGGTTTCCTCCTGCCCCTGCTTGTTCTCTTGCTTCGGGCTTCTGTGATGTGAAGAGAATAGCCCACGTGCTCTCCCTATGCCATATCCTGAGACCTGCGGGGACTCCAGCTTCACATGAACTGAGTTCCAAATCGTAATAAAGTAAATCTTTCCTCTAAATTATGTGGTCAGATCTTTAGATTACGGCTGCAAGAATGCTGATGGACACAGGCACCAACCTGAATGGACGCAGAGTGTAAGTGTTCGCTGCCTGCACACCTAGGGGCCCCGCTAACACCGTGCAGTGCATGCACCTCTCATTCACAGTTGGGGACATGATGCCACTCAACCGCGCTCACCTTAGCTCTTTCCTGCTCGGTGCAAAAAGTATTGGTCATAACGCTGTAAAGTAGCAGCAGGATTCAAACCTGGGTCTCTTTGTCTTTAATTCTTGTTAGGATTAGATTATAAAAATAGCAGTTAGCCAAATGTGGGAGTGCACGCCTGCCAGTACTTGGGAGGATGACACAGGAAAAAGGAGGATGGAAGGTTCAAGGACAGTCTCAGCAATGTAGGGAGACTCTCAGCAACCTAGAGGGACCCTGTTTCAAAACAAAATAAATAAATAAATAAATAAATGGCTGGTTGGGAGTATACCTTAGAGTAGAAAGTCCCTGGATTCAATCCCTAGTACCACAAAAACAAACAAACAAACAAAAAAGGAGTGGGTGGCATTTATTGAGTGCTTAAGGTATATCAGACACTTTATCTAGCCATTACCACGACCTTCTTTCTTGGTAGTGTTATTATTGTGCCATTACAGACTTGAAGAAATCGACAGTTTACTCCACTTGCCTGAGTATTTTTGGACTAACTGTTGAGTCGCTATTTTTACCATACCGCCCCCATCATGCGATCAGTCAGCCTTCCCATCCACGGGCTCTGCATCTGCAGGTCCCACCAACCACAGATAGAGAATAATCAGGAAAACTTTTCATCTCAATTCAATGTATGGAGGGAAGATGTGCACAGATCATATGCAAATACTATGCCTTATACACAGATTATCTAAGGGATTTGAGCATCCTCAGATGTTGGTGTCCACCTTGGGCCCTGGAACCAATTCCGTGTGGATACTCAGGGATGACCACAGTCATGAAGCAGACTTCAAAAAGTCTGAGAGCAAGTAGGCATTTGTGATAATTATGTCATCACTGCAGAAGTCACCCAGCGCCTTCAGGGAAGGCTTTGTTTGCGTGGCCTGAACGCTCTTCTCAGATGAGAAGTCAGCGTTAACAGCCGCTGCACGGTGAGCCTGGCGTGGCGCTGTGGCTTGCCCTAGGCTGGGGCCGATAGTTCTTGGGACACGCTGTTGAGACATACTGTGACAAGATGTCTAAGCTGCCCCTGAGCAGCAGTCTCAGAACCTGAGAGTCATCAGAGACCTTAAATCATCCACAACATCTGAATCATGAGTCCAGAGAGGGCAGTAAGAAGCGCAGAGCGCAGAGTGAAGAGCTGGGAGGAGACAGCCAACGATAAACAAAACGCGGGGCTGCTTTGGTTTTACCACGATAAACTCTGCGTTTTTATAGCAAGTTGTTCCTACGGTTTTATGCGCTAATGCAGAAAGTCTCCGAGAGTTAAGACAAATGTTTTCAGAAGATACATATCTGCAATAAACCAGATAATTCCGTCAGTACTGACCTAATAAAAATTTACTCAGATAAACATAGACTGATACTCCAGTGTATCATATTATGTTTAAAGCTCATTAAGGAAAAGGCCAGAATTTTATTTTCCTTCCATCTCCATATTCACTGAACTTATTCAATCAGACAAGTATTGCCAGGCACATGCCTGTAATCCCGGTACTTGGGAGGCTGAGACAGGAGAATCGCAGGTTCAAGGCCAGCCTCAGCAACATAGTGAGAGTCTCAGTGACCTAATGAGACCCTATTTCAAAAAAAAAAAAAAAAAAGACTGGGGAAGTAGCTCGGAGGTAGAACGCCCCTAAGGTTCAATCCATGATACCAAAAAAAAAAAAAAAAAAAGTCAGACAAGTATCAGATGAGCTCCTACCAGCTATATGGGAATGTATGAACTGCCCAAGACACTATGATCCTCCTATCTCAACCACCGAAGTACTGGGATGACAGGCTTTGAGTCACTGCACTCCAGCGAAAATAAAAGTTTTGATGACATTTCTACCTACTTTTTTTTCTTCTCAAGACTAATCTAAGTTGTGACTTTCTTCCCAATTAGTAGAAAATAGATCACAAAGTTCTTAAAAATATTGTACGGGGAAAATGTCCTAGCAATAGAATATGCTATCAGAATAGCAATAAAAACAGAGCCTGAGGAAGAATGGAAGAGATTTTAAGGTACATAATTTTTGGAAAATTAAACCCACATTACTTTGGCCTAGGGGTAAATATTTTCAACTAATTTAACTCTTGAATGAACTCATTAGATTAGATAGGTAAAGGACCAGATGAAAAACATGAATGACATAGCAAGATCTGGACTTACTACCCAGAGGATCTCTCCAGGTCCCTTCCAAACACTTACAGAGTGACACACTTGTCCCACATAATCTCTTCAACTTGTTTCTCTCCTGAAATTTTATGAAGAAGTAGAGCGAACTGTTAAATCTCATCTCTCTATGTCACTGAAAATCATGTAAGTTCATATTAATCACATTTGTGATTTTTTTTCCTGTTGTTATAACATCACCTAACAAGAAATATACTCTCTTTTTTTGTGTGCAGTAATGGGAATTAAACCCATGGGTATTCTACCTCTGAGCTACACCCCAGCCCTTTTTATTTGTTGTTTTGAAATAGGGTCTCACTAGGTTGCTGAGCATCTTGCTGTGTGGCTGAGTTTGGTCTGAAAACTGCGATGCTTCTGTCTCAGCCTCCCGATACTGGGATTACAGGTGAGCACAACTATGCCCAGTTCCACAATTTCTTTAAAAAAGAAAAAAAATTGTATGCGGCAGGTTTTGTTTTTAATTTCCCAGTTTTAAGATGTCACATATTAGCCTGGTATGGTGGCGCACGCTTGAAATCCCCGTACTTAGGAGGCTGAGGCCAAAGGATCCAGGTTCACGGCCAGCATCAGCTACTCAGTGAGGCCCTCTGCAACTTAGTGAGACCCTGTTTCAAAATAAAGAACAAAAAAATATAGGACTGGGGGTGTAGCTCGGAGGTAGAATGCCCCTGGGTTCAATCCCCAGTACCGCAAAAAAAAAAAATTCCTCATATAAGTGGAGTCATTTAATATTTGTCTTTCTGTACCTGGCTCACTACTTCCTCTAGCATAATGTCCTCCAGGGATTCATCCATGTTGTCACATATGGTAGGACTTCCTTATTTTTTAAAGCTAAATTATGTTCAATTGTATGCATATGTCAGGTTTCCTTTATCCATTCACCTGTCAATGGACATTCAAGTTGTTTCTGTATTTTATCGACTGTAAGTAATGCTGCAGTGAATATGGGGAATGTAGACATCTATTCTAGATTCCTTTTTCAGGTTTACTTTATATGTATCCAGAAGTGATATTGCTGGATCTATAATTTTATTGAGGAACTCCATACTATTTTCCCTAGCAGCTACATCTTTTTGCAATCCCATCAACAGTATTTAGAAATTACAATTTCTCCACAACCACACCGATATTTATTTATTTATTTACTTATTTATTTATTTATTTATTTATTTATTTATTTATTTATTTTGTGGTACTGGGGATTGAACACAGGGGCGTTCTACCTCTGAGCTACACCCCTAGCCCTATTTCATTTTTATTTTGAAACAAGGCCTTGTTAAGTTGCTGAGGCTGGCCTCCAACCTGTAATCCTCCTGTCTCAGCCTCCCAAAAGCTGGGATGACAGGTGTGTACCATCAGACCCGCCTGGCTTCCTTTAGCCACATTCACCAAAGCAAGTTTCAAGCCACAAGGCCAGCCCAAATCTAAGATGCAGGGAAACAGTCTCCATTTCTGGATGGCAGAATTGAAGAGTTACACGGAAACAGCATGGATGCGGGGAGACAGAGGCCACTGTGGCCGTCTTTATACTCAGACTTCTGCATGACATTGACTAAAATCCTATTTTGACACCATGTCCCAAGAGACCGACTCCTCCTGCAAAGTCACCGTGGCTCAATCTAAATACAGGTCTATGTTCTGAACTCAGACTACATGGTTTGCTTTTTGCTGCTTACGCCAGACTGTTGAGACATCAAGTTTTCATCTGATCATTTCCCATTGAAATCTACCTCATGCTCTGCAAACCGACCTGGTCATTCAGACTGAATGCGCTAAGTCCAATTATAGTCCCTAACCCTGGTTTCATTTATTCTCTGCGCTTTAGCCAGGTCTGTTCTTGTCCTTTTATATCACCGGATGACTCTCTATCTTGTTACTGGCAAAACCCATGTATAATAAATGATTGTATATTGCTCTTGCCATGAAAAGGGCAGGTAGAAAGCAGAGAACTTAGGGGGAAAAATACAAGCGATGACTAAACAGCTACAAGAAAAGAAAATGCAGTAGGGTGTGCAATACTAAGTCCTGAGGAGAGAAATAAATCACGAGATGGCTGGGCTGGGATCACTACTGCTAACCACTGTTTCCACAGCAAAGTATGAGGGGAAGAAGAAGAGCCCGTGCTCTGGGTGTTCTAGTAACCCTCAAGTCAACGCTGACACGAGATGCTGCAGAGTAACCTGGAAGGAGGAGCCAAATTAGTCTTTATAAGCACTAAGCCAAGATGATGCTTAACAGGTTTTTTTTTTTTTCAAAGCTCAAAAGACTAAATGCCATAAAAATACTGGGCATTTCCTTTATGGGCTGTATGACTGCTGTCAATTTCAATATGGCAAGGTGGAGGACAGGGAGCTGTGAAGAGCAGCTATTTCATATTTATGGATGGGTCGGGAGTCTGAACAATCCAGGTCTAATTATACTTTCATCATGGACTGACTTTATCAGAAATGCGTGGGCTGCAATGCGCCTGCTTAGTGGATTCTTCGTGGTGAACCCGAGAGCCGTGTGCAGCTGGACCTGAGAATCATTGATATAAGCTTCAGGGATACAAGAGGATTTCAAGTCATCTATTATCCAATGAAGAAAATGGATTTATGGCCAATTTAAAGGAGAATGTTGCCAGAGGGAAGGGTTACAGTATTTCTCTCTGAACAGTGGTGACAGGGTGACTGGGAAGCAAGCTCAGAACAGTGAGACTATAAAATCCAGTGAATCCGGATGGTCAGGATTAAGTAACCAGGCCAGAGGTGAAAAGACAGAGGTCAAGAGAGAGCAGGTGGGGGGAGGTAGAGGTCAAGAGAGGAGGTAGAGACCAAGAGGGGAGGCCAGGGCAGAACTCTGAAGCCTGCCTCTCAGAGCCCTAGGACAAGAGCAAGCCCTTTCCTTCCCAGACTCTTCATGCTCACTGGCAGCCAGGCCAGACAGCTGGTCTACCGGAGCTCTTGAACCTAAATGGTAACGAGAGTTCTTGGACTTAAATGGTAAAAACATTTGCAATTTGTGGGGCTACAGATCATATTTATGATTTCTATTATTCACTTAAACTGCTAAAGATTTGCTTTTTGTTTGTTTGTTATTTATTTATTCATAGGTGGTACTGGGGCTTGAACTCAGGGTCACTCTACCTCTGAGCTGCACCCTCATCCCTATTTTTTTTCTTATTTTGAAACGGGGACTGGCTAAATTGCTGAGGCTGGCCTTGAAACTTTGACCCTCCTGTCTGAGCTTCCCAAGTACTAGGTTAACAGGCATACCCCCATTACATATTTAAAGTTCCCAGCTCCCATTATATATTTAAAATCAAGAACAAATGAGATTGCAAATGTAGATGATATGATTTGTAAAAATATTTAGGGTTTATTTTGTTTTGTTTAGACACAACTGATCATAATATGATATACTCTTTTGTTAACAGCTCCCCTAAATCTAAAATGATTTGTTCCTTTTTCATTTAGTAATAAAGAATGACTTAAAAAAAACTTCAGGATTTGAAGAGAAATTAGTCTTCTTCCATCCCTGTTGTTAGGAGATCATCCCTCCAACACTAGGAAAATAATATACCCCAGTCTCTTTCCATTGTACACATTTATGACAATTCCTAGCTCAGGATTTTTTCAGTCTAGAACAACTAGTTTTTCAGAAAGAACATTATTAAACACAATTACTCAATCCAAGCCTATTTTTCCCATTCAGTGAAAATAAGCTATTATTATAAGTAAATAATACATAAATAAGACTACTGAAAACAACAACAAACTTTTTAGCAGGCAATGGGAAAATTCTGTAAGATTAAAAGATTCTTGACATAATTTAAATTTCAAGTGTTCACATCTATGTACATATATGAGCTAACTGATTATAATCACTTTCCAGAATCTTAATTTATTTCACTGTTTGGTTAAGCCATGTGTGATGCTGATAACCTTCAAGAAAAATAATTTTCTGGACTTTTATCAAATAATAGGTGTCAGTATCTGATTAAAATATGTGTGCACAGGGAGGAGAACGGCAAGGGAGGAAAGGTTCTGAGGCAGCTTTCATTTGAAATATTTATCATCATATCTGTAAATTAATACATGTCTTTCTTATCCTTTTCTTCCCCTTTGTCTGAAACTGACTAATAAATCTACTGCAAAGAGAACATGCTTTGTTTTCTTGTTGACTAAGTATTGAGTTCATGGTGGAGAAGCATCCATTATTTTCAGATCCATATTGTCCAGATTAGAATTTATCAGATGCATGGTGAGAAAAACACTGTGTTCTGAGCCTTTAGAAATTTGTGTTCTTTGATCAAAATGATATAATAGTTTGTTGATACATAAGAATTAGAAGGGAGTTACACATAACCAGAAATAAATCATGTGTTAGAATAGCAAAATTAGTAAGAAGTCTCCTTTCTCTTGTTCAAACACTTTAAAAGTTGTTGGGACAGCCAGGGCGCAGGTAGTGCATGCCTGTAATCCAGGTACTTGGGAGGTTGAGACAGGAGGATCGCAGGTTCAAGACCAGCACTTGGTAACTTAGCGAGATCCTGTTTCAAAATTCAAAATTACAAAATGAGGCCTGGGGGTGTAGCTCAGAGGTAGAGTGAACCTGGGTTCAATCTAATACCACAAGGAAAACAAAGTTGTTGGGATGTTGATTTGATAAGAAAAATGATTTAATAAGAAAAAATTTAATGATATAATATATAATGATTTGATAAGAAAAATATTTTTATAGTACTCAAATATATATATAACTCTGAATATTGCAATTGTCTTATAACTATAATTAACATTTATATATTAAAAGGAAATGAGGAACTTGGTTTTATTCTTATATGAAAATGTATAAGCTGTGTATAATGAAAAAGAATGCAGTTAAATTGCATATGCTTAATGTCACCATATTTTAGATAAACTATTTCTGGCAACTACCATAAATAACAAATTCCCAAACTCTAAAATGAAAACTAACTCAGAGCCAAAAGACTTGCTCTGAACTCCTACACTAAAGCCAAAGGCTTACCTCTCCTTATTAGAGTTTAACTCCTCAGTAGATTTTTTTTTTGTCTGTAAACTGTCTTCACTAGTTTTCCAATCCCTGGCAAACTGTAGAGAACAGAAGACCATGGGGTGGGGCCATGAGGCAAGAAAAAGCTAACAGTGGATAGCAGGTAAAGATCCCACCGGGCTGTGTATTAAGTCATCCTCATCAAAATAGCAATAATAATAAAATATAATATTTATGAAGTGTTTCTTTTTGCTAGATATCAGGAACTAAATGATTTGGATGGATTATTTTATTCTAATTTATTCCACAAATGAGATATATTCTGTAACTGTTTCTATTTTATAAAGATGAGGACTCGAAGACTCAGACCTATTAAATACCTTGCCCAACATCATAGACTTAGCAAGTTAGAATCTGAACCCAGGCACTGTAACAGGGCAGCCTGCCCTCCAGAAATAAATGGTTGTTTCTATCAATGATGAAACTGTGGTTACTACTTTTGGTATAGGAAAGTCTGTACATACCCTTACAAAATTATTTGGTTTAAAAATAAAAAGGTAACATATAATGCTGTAAGCCTCCATCATAAAAAAACAAACATGTATTTGTGTCCTCTCTTCCTAATCAGTAAAACATTGCTGTATCACTCCATTTTCTCCCTAATTTTTACTTCTAAGTTAACACTCCACTCATGCTGAGTAGCATTAAATGACATTTTCAACAAAATGTACTTCCAGTACCCACTATTTTTCTTTCCAGGCATTTTAAATTCCTTTAAAAAAATTCCAGAAACACAATTACAGGTCTCTCAAGGGTTTTTAATAAAGTCTAAGTAGATGTTCTGGTATTAGCTGGTACAACGCTGAGTCAAAGACTAAGTGCAATTTAGTCTTGAGAACTTTTTCAAAGACTTACTTGGCTAAGTCACCCTAGGACCATCTCCTATCTGTTAGTTTTATCTTATTACAGGCTTTTAGAAGAAAATACAGGGGCCTTTGTTCTTCTCAGCCATATTCAGAAGCTAGTCATAATAAAAGCATGGCCGTGTTTGTGCAGTGTAGGGTTTCCTGGGCACTGAAGCTTTTTGAAGCATACCCACTTGACAGGCCAAAGCTTTCTGTGCGTTGGTGCGTTTGTTATGAGTTTTTGCCAACAGGACCCTTGAGTGCAAGGAGTCAACTCATCTCCCTGGGCTGATTTGCTTCAAACTTTCTTGGGTTGAGTAAGTTCTCTTTCTAACATATATATCTGCAGTATATTCTGACAATTTTGCTACCCCAAAGAGAAAACCAGTTGTCTTGGGCCAGGTCTGAGTATCTTAAAAGAGAGTAGAGGTAAAAAAGAAGACTTCCCCTTATACAGAAGAATATAACCTGCGTTCAGCAAAACCTACCAGTCCCCCAGGCACCACTATAAAGACTAAACTATGCTTTACGGCTGGACTCTCAGCACAGAGATACAGGATTTTCGCACAGGCATGTCCTATTTCAATGGGGTTCAACATTCAATGGAAACAGGCATCCTCAGCCCCCACCCCCCAAAAAATGTACTTTAAAATGAATTCTCACGTACATAATCTGATACCAGAGGAGGAAAAGAGATGGGCATACTGAGTAGAAGTTACTTAGTTGAATTAGAACAGAAGCCAGCTAGCAGAAGACGCATTTGAGTGTCCATGAGCTCCTAAACTGAGCTTACCTGTTTATTAGAACAAGATACAAGACCTTGACAAGTTTGAAATTTGATGATCTCATTGAAACTAATGCTGAGATCAAAATTAAATATCATCATCTGAAACATAGAATGCTCAACTGGGCATCAAAAGATGTGTGCCCTTGATGTTTGGGGGCCTCAGATACTTCATCTGCAAATTAAGGGACTTAGACCAGTTTTGAGGTTTAAACACTTTCCTTAGCATGAAATTTTCTTAGCATTATTTAAATGTGATCCTACACACACACACACACACACACACACATACACACACACACACACACACACTTGGATAAGGTGGGACTTCCATGACTGAAGCAGAGTGGAGTTGGGAAACTCATTCCTGTCTGTCTCGTCCGAACCAGCAAGGGTGTCTCCCAAGAAATATGTGGCAAGAAATATGTGGCACAGAAGAGAACCACTAGGCTTGACAATCTCAGAGGTTTATGATTCTGTTCTTTTAATCCACATTCTGTCTGTAATTCTGCTGTGAAATAAGAACCAAACTTTTGCACAGAAAACAAAACCAAAGTTGGCCACATGTAACTTGTGTAAGATAATGTCAAGTCATTTTGATTCCAATTGCCCCTTTTTAAGAATCCTAACTGGGGGACTGAAGTATCTTGCTGGAGCATAATTTCAGCTAACAACTCATTTTTTAATTGAAGGACTACATGATATCTGGACATTTAAATAAGTTTTAAATGTTTTTGCAAGAGCTTTCTCAAAGCACTCAGGCTCAGGAGTCTAGTAATAAATGCCTCTCAAAAGACTAGTAATGGAATCACCATATGACCAGCTATACCACTGCTCACTATCTTTCCAAAAGAATTAAAGTTAGAATACTATAGTGATACATTCAAACCATATTTATAGTAGCACAATTCACAATAGCCAAGTTATGGAACTAACCTATGTCCATTCACAGATGAATGGAAAAAGGAAATGTGCTATATATACATAATGGAGTTTTACTTAGCCATAAAGAAGAACAAAATTATGTCGTTTGCAAGAAAATAGAGGGAACGAGAGAAAATCATGCCAAATGAGATAAGCCAGATTCAGAAAATCAAGAGTCACGCATTTTCTCTCATATGTGGAAGCTAGAGAGAAAAAGAGGACAGAAAAAGGGTCCTCATGAAAATTAGGGGAGAGACCAGTAGAGTAGTGAAAGGGTAACAGGGAGGGAAGATGGATGAGGGAAGGGAAGAGAAGGTATGGGGAAGGGAACAGACCACATACTGCTATGTGCATATATGACTGCATTACTATGAATGCATATGCAACAATAAAATAAAAAAAAATTTGGTCACGGTCTGTATTCTATCCCAAGGCCCTCTTAATTCTTTTGAAAAGTTTGCATGTAGTAAGTTCACTATTAGAGCTGTAAACTTATGTGCATTTTGATAAGTGCACAGAATCAAGTATCTACCACTAAAAGAGCATATCATACAATATTTCACTACTCTACAAAATAGTGTAGGTGTTTTTTAAAGCCTACCATGAGATTATTAGATTTTTCTGTTAAGGTCAGGGTCTGGTATGTGTAATGTTAGGTTCTTTGAGCTTAGACTCTAGAAAAGTGGTGTGCCTATTTTTGTTGTACTGTTATTTGTTTGTTTTGGTTTTGGTTTGTTGTTTTATTTTTTTGCACTGGGAACTGAACCAAGGGTTCTACTTATAAGCTACACCCATAGCCCTTTTTATTTATTTTTTTTATTACAGGGCCTCACTGGGCTACTGAGGGTCTCGCTAAATTGCTGAGGCTGTCCTTGAACCTGCAATCCTCTTGTCTCAGCCTCCCAAGTACTGGGATTGCACATGTGTGCCACCGTGCCTGGCTTAGTGATGTTCCTCTTACTGAGTGAATTAGCAAAGAAGATGAAGATGTTTATACAGATAGTACACCCCCACATTGAGTATCCGAATACCTACTTAAGAATTATTTCATGAATCAAATAGATGAAGGTAAACCACAATTAAATTATTAGGAGTTGGTAATTAGTATATGTTAGCCACCTTTATACTATCTGATGTCCCTGTAGCTTAACATGACTCACAAAGGAAAAACAAAAACAAGAAAACTGAGAGAGCAAGAGAAATAGATGTCTTCTCATTCTGCTTTTTAACTTTCATGAGTTCTAGGTGAGACATTAACTGGGTTGCTTCCCCATAGAATCGTTGGGGGTTATATAACCCAGTCTGCCCCCATAGCCATTAAATTACAGTCTCTGATGGTGGCGGTAAATGTAGATGAAATGGCTTTAGTAGTATTTAAAGATCCCCAAAAGACTTCAATGTTGTCCGAGTCAATCCAGGCTGCTATAATAAACATACCAAGGACTGGGTGGGTTAAACAATACTTCCTTTCCACTGCTCTGGAGGCCTGGAATCTAAGATCAAGGTGGCAGAAAATGCAATGTCTGGTGAAGACCATTTCTTAGTTTGTCTTCTCATTCTATCTTTAGATGGCAGAGAGGAGAGAGAGGGAAAGAGGGAGAGGAGGAGGGAGAGGGAGCAAGCCCTCACCCCTCACTTCTTATGAGGGTACTAATCCCATTCATGGGCGCTTTCCTCTAATTACCTCCCATAGGACTGACCTGCAAATACCATCATGTTAGGGATTAAGCTCCCACCTTTAGATTTTAGGGGGCCATAAGATGTGCACCCAAGTTCGAGAACCACTAAGCATGGCAAAAGAACTCCTCCTCTATTCCAACTCCTCCACATTTCTCTGACTCAAGGGTCTGAGGAAGATTCCAGAAGATGACTAGAAAGAGCAGCTTGGCTGAAGATGCACATGAGTCACCAAATAATAGTATTAGGGCTTCGGTGAGTAATTTTCCCTGTGATTCCAAATCCAATTCTCGGGGCTCCGCTTCACTTGATTAGCTCAATGTAGTGGAGGTGAGGGCCACGGACATGGCCTTTCTCCCGCGGGTCTTCCAGCTCCCGTCTATGACTCTTTCTTGTCACCATTTCCTATTATGGAGGGTGGCTTTCCCTGCTCGTGGTGATACGTGTTTATGACTCAACAATTACCGTTCCAGCATTTCATTTGCTCCTGATTATTTCAGCTGCCTGGGGATGATACAAATATTTTTTTCTTTTCGTTTTTTTTCTTCCTTCCTTCTTTCCTTCCTTCATCTTGATATGTACCAAATTATGTTCAAATCACTTATTTTAATGTGAGGTGCTAAGAGGTATTTCGAATAAGGTTGGCCTTAGTCACACAGCTTTTAGAAAAATAGCTTCTATTTTCTCTAACATCTATTAGCCTATTAAGGAAATATGACATCCTAAAATGATGTCAACTGATTTAAATTGTCCATATGCATTTTATGAGAAACATTATGGAGTTGTTGGGATACGGATGGACACTTTTATAAAAAGCTCTACTCTGTGCTACAGTATAGGAAGTAATTATATCATTATAATTGTATACTCTTCTTCCCCCACATGATGCATTTCAATGTATTTATAATATGAAGTCTATTTTATAATCAAAACCCTATTTAGACAGACCTTATAAATTTTAGAATCACTTTATAATCTGACACAGTTTTAAACAGTCATATTCAAAATCTAGCACTTTTCAGGCATGATGAATGTCATTTCATTGATTTTTCTTGTTTCTTTTTGGTGGTAGTACTGGGGATTGAAGCCGGGGGCATTCTACCTCTGAGCTATACCCGCAGCCCGATTTTATTTTTTATTTTGAAATAGAGTCTCATTAAGTTTCTGAGAGCCTAAATTGCTGAGGCTGGCCTTGAACCTGCAATCCTCCTGTCTCAGCCTCCCAAGTACTGGGATTACAGGCGTGCACCACCACACTTGGCTGTTTCATTGGTTCTTTACATCATTCTTATGAGAAATTATCCCAACATAAGGTTAAAAAAAGACTCAGACAAATAAGAACATATGTCTAAAGCAGAGTTCTCAACCTTGACACTACTGATACTTTGGACCACTACTTCTTTGCTGTGGAGGGCATCCTGCACAGTGTAGGACTGCTGGCAGCATCCCTGAGCTCTGTATGCTAGCAACACTCTCCAACCCGCTCCTAAACTTGTGATATCTAAAATATCTCTACGTATTGCCAAATACTCTCTGTGGGGCAAAAGTATTCCATTATCTGAAAACCATTAGTCTCTCACACACCATAAATAAAACAGCAGTCTCTCCAGTTTTCGTTCTAGAAACTCAATGCATCTCAACGACAGCACCTTTATGGTTCGAGCCCATCAGGTGTGATCATTTGATAAGCCCTTTCTAAAAAGCCACCGTATCTTTATCACCTTGTGCGTCATCTCTCACTGGTGATCCAGGCTAGTGCAAATGACTTGCGTCTGTTCTGCTATCATGTATAACTTGGCTTGTGTTATGGGGACAGACAAGAGCCTGTGCCGTTTTGGTATCAACTGGAATGTCCAAATGAACCCTCATGGCTGGCAAAACAGATGGTACGCCTGTAATAACATCCCTGGACATACAGCTCCGTGCTACTGCCGAAGCACCACAGGGCAATCATCTCCCAGCGTCTGTGCCATTTTCCAAACTGGCATCTCGTTCCTTTATCACTGCTAAGTCCTTTGCACACAGTGACAATTAAATTTTTCTTCGCCTCTCTGGCATTTTGTTTTCTTCTAAATGTTAGCCAGATCTCTGTTCCACAGATTCTTCTATCGATTTTGAAACTTCTCTTAGTTCTATAATCTCATTAGAAGTCAACCTCCCCAGATTCCTCAACAGCTGCACCGTCTTAAATTCTTTTTAGGGTCTTGCATCTATTTTGTCGCCATGGGAACTTAATACCTGGTCCTGGTACTTGTTCCTATTCTCCTCTGTGAACAGAGAATCCCAATATTCATTTATTTTACTCATAGCTAATTATTCTGTCAATAAATTACCTCCTTCCTGCTTCTCAGGAGTCTCAATGCCCCCCTTTCATCTCCCCTTATCAAGTAATAGTCTATCTTAATAGATTATCTACAGGCAGATAGGATGGATGGATGGATGGATGGATGGATGGATGGAAGGAAGGAAGGAAGGAAGGAAGGAAGGAAGGAAGGAAGGAAGGATCTTTATTAAAAGAAACACAAAAATAACTCTTGGCTGACATTTCCTTCCAGGTAATTTCCTGGATAAAGGTTGTAACCGAGTAGAAATGTCCTGTTGAGATTCTTTTGACACCGAATTTCAGAAGACATCAAGGTTAAGGCCAACAACTCTGAGCCATCTATGATGTGTTTTGCCCCAAGGCTGAGTCGTGCCGAGTCCAGGAAATGAAAAGTAAAGACAACACCTCTCAGTTCTCTTGCTCACAGCTTTCCGGGAGGGCCAGAAGCATTCTGCAGGCCTGGAGCCAAACTGCCTCAGGATGAAAGATTCCCAGTCCTCCTACCAGAAAGGTTTGCTTTTTCAACCTCTTTGCATAATTTTACAGGCACTGGAGAGTCATCCTTTTTAATGTAGAGGGGAAAACCCTCAATATTGAATAAGCATCAACAGCTAACTCCCAGTTAGACAGAAGAAGGTGACATTTCATCGAAAACTATTTGAGGGGTTTAGATAAACCACGCGTTTTGCTTCTCCCCGCTCCATTCCTACCTTGAAAAGCTCCCTCAGCTACCTCTTTCTCCTCATCTTCTTAAAGACTGATTCCTGCTTCTAATAAGCATTCTAGCTAAAGAATTAACAGTGGAATGAAATATATCTCACTGGGTCAGCCTCTCTCTCTCTCTCTCTCTCTCTCTCTCTTTCTCTCTCTCTCTCTCTCTCTCTCTCTCTCATACTGGGGATTGAACCTAGGGGCATTCTACCTCCAAGCTACATCCTGCAGCCCTATTTTATTTTTTTATTTTGAAACAGGGTCTTGCTAAGTTGCTGAGACTGGACTTGAACCTGCGATCCTCCTGTCTCAGCCTCCGAAGTACTGGGATTACAGGAGTTTGTCACTACACCTGGCTTCACTGGGGCCATCTTTAAGTAAACATTAATTAGCAATTCTAGAGTACTGTTGCTGTGTGCATGTATGTCACTATCACGATGAACTACATTATAATGTGAGACTATAATGCACCAATAAAAGTATAAAAATAAAATAAAATGAAATAGGGCTAAGGGTGTGTAGCTTGGAGGTAGAACGTTCCTGGGTTCCATCCCCAATACTAAAAAAATATTTAAAAAAACAAAGCAAAAAAAAGTAGTTACTTAAAAAAATCTTTCATAAACTTCTGAGAATACACAATCACCCTTCTCCATTCTAGACCTGCTCCAGAAGAATCAGCAGACGGGCCTCTCTAGTCCATGGAGCTGTGTATTGAAAACAGTCCTCTGGACCCACTTCTGTTATTTGCCGCTGGGGACTGCGTTCCACCAGGGTCAGTGAAAGATTCCAAGATGGCTGGGCGCAAACTTGCTCTAAAAACCATTGACTGGGTCGCTTTTAGGGAGATCATACCCCAGAACCTAAAGGCTATTGCTAACTCCCTGAAGTCCTGGAATGAGACCCTTACTTCCAGGTTGGCCTCTCTACCTGAGAAACCAACAGCTATCGACTGGGCTTACTACAAGGCCAATGTGGCCAAGGCAGGCTTGGTGGATGACTTTGAAAAGAAGTTTAATGCCCTGAAGGTTCCTGTGCCAGAGGATAAATATACTGCCCTGGTGGACGCTGAAGAAAAGGAAGACATGAAAAGTTGTGCTGAGTTTGTCTCTCTCTCAAAGGCCAGGATTGAGGAATATAAGAGACAGATAGAGAAAATGAAGAACATAATTCCATTTGATCAGATGACCATCGAGGACTTGAACGAAACCTTCCCAGAAACCAAATTAGACAAGAAGAAGTATCCCTATTCGCCTCACCAGCTGATTGAGAATTTGTAAAAATGAGTCCCAGAGGAAGGTCTGGCTCTTGTATTACAGACTCTGGACATTAAAAAATAAAAATAAGTGCACGGTTAAACAACAACAACAAAAAGAAAACAGTCCTCTGAGGCCTTGAGATGCAGGCCGAGGCCCACGATTCACTGCTTTAGAAAATTCCATGGCTGCAAGGGAAACTCTGTGTCAGGGACTGCAGCTCAAGAGCTTCGGGGCCACAGCAGAGGATCCACGATTGACTGATCTCAGCATTTGCCTAGCACTGGCCTGGCGTGTCACTGGGCATCTGATAAATATCTGTGGAATAAGTGAACAACAGTACTGGCAAATCACCAGCAACAGAAACACTTAATACTTTTTAAGGTTAAGAAACAGGGCAAAGCCAGGCATGGTGGGGCACGCCTGTCATCCCAGTACTTGGGAGGCTGAGACAGAAAGATCTCAGATTTGAGGCCAGCCTCAGCAATTTAGTGAGACTCTCAGCAACTTAGCAAGAACCTGTTTCAAAACAAAAAGTAAAAAAAGGGGAGGGCCGGGGGTGTAGCTTTGAGGTAGAATGCCCCTGGGTTCAATTCCCAATATGAGAGAAAGAGAGAGAGAAGAAGAGGAGGAGGAGAAGAAGGAGAGGAGAGAAGAGAGAGGGAGAGGGAGGGAGGGAGGGAGGGAGGGAGAGAGAGAGAGAGAGAGAGAGAAAAGAAAAAGAAAAAAAAGAAAAAGGAAGGAAGGAAGGAAGGAAGGAAGGAAGGAAGGAAGGGAGGGAGGGAGGGAGGGAGGGAGGAAAGAGGGAGGGAAGGGAGGGTGGGCGGGCAGGCAGGCAGGCTTTGCATATTATTTTATGTCACTCTTAAAAATATTTTTTGTCCATAAAAATACTACTACTTTCATCTTGTAGTGTCAATAAACTGAGATTCACAGAGGTTGTATTACCCAAGAGTATACTTGAATCCAGTACATCTCTGACTATTACACGCTACTGCTCCTCTATTCCTCCCATACTATCTTCATTCCAAAAATATTCATTAAGTGTTCTGTGTGTCAGAAAGCGTTCTGGGTGTCAGGAATATAGAATAAAAGCAGGCAAATAGTTTCTGTCTTGTGGAATTTTAAATCTACATAAGGAAATAGGAAACACCCATTAAACATAAACACTCTATATTACTATGCACTGTGTTAGAAGATAGTAAGAACCATAGGATAAAAGGAGAGCAGGGAGCGGAGTGAGGAACATGCGAGCAGATGTGGCCATTGTGAATGAGCCAGCCAGCAGAGGCCCCGTGGAGACAGTGGCCTCTGAACCAAGACTCAGGGAGAGGCGAGCCAGAAAGGAAGCTTCTAAGGAGCAAGGGTACCTGGAGACATTCTCCACTGAGAGTCTCATCCCATCAGCTAAATTCCCACAACAAGGAAGCCCTAGATCGACAGTATCATCCAACTGAAACAGACAATAATCTGAAACTGTATTTCACTCAAGCCTTAGGCAAAGCTAATTCCATCCCGTACTGCCCTGTACGTCTCTCTCCTGTTGGACTTGTCTTCATAGCACTCACATCATTTGATAAAGTATATATGTTATTTATTTGCTTGTTTTCTTTTGGTTCCATGATAAAATAAATGCAACGAGGGCAGGGATTTCTGTCGGTTTTATCCAAACCTATCTCCAGGACGCAGAAGACTGCCATAGCGTGGGTCCTCAGTAAATATTGTTGAATAAGTAAACCTCAAATAAAAGAGCTTACAGCTTTACATACTACTTGGGTATCTCCTGTGAGGGTGAGCTCATTGTCTTAAAAGGCATGCCATCCCACTGATGCCCCATTAAAGAGAAATAAAAAGCCAACCTTGTACTACACCTCAACCATAAGGTAAGAAGTGATGTGCCCCAGCCAGGAGGAAACCCAGTGGAAACTCTACTGTCTGCATGTGCTACCTAATTTACCAGCACAATGGCTTTTTCTACTACTGTATACATTCCTAGTTGCCTCCAATGTGCTGAGCCATCAATAGAAAAGTAGGTGCCAAAGAGATTGAGTTAAAGCATGATTTCTCTAAGAGCCAGATCTAGGGAGTGTGTTCAAGCAGGATGACTGAAACTCACAATGAACCATGCCGGGCGTGGTGGCGCACGCTTGTAATCCCAGTACTTTGGGAGGCGGAGACCGGAGGATCCGGGTTGGCGGCCAGCCTCAGCTCGCTCTCTCTCTCTCTCTCTACCTAGTGAGGCCCTCCGCAACTTCGTGAGACCTGGTTTCAAAATAAAGTATAAAAAAAAAAAAATAGGGCCGGGGGTGTAGCTCGGAGGTAGAATGCCCCTGGGTTCAATCCCCAGTACCGCAAAAAAAAAAAAAAGGAAAGACTATGAGATGAACAAACTCTCCATTTCCCCGCTGTTAGGGACACACCTTGATGTCTCACTGGCTCAATGAAATTAATGTTTGTTTCTAATCATGCAAATTTAGTTGTGGAATAGATGTTCTTCCCTCTTCAGGTGCTTTTCTTATATCTCTCAACTGTAAAAAAAAAAAATGGAGTAGATGGTATGGATATCTTTTGACTTCTTTCCCAGGACCCATTCTCCCCACTTCTTTTAGCACAGTGAATTTCCACTGGTGAATTTCCATTCCATTTCCTTGTGGTGGGAACCATAAAGAACCCGAGAACAAAGCACACATCCTAAACAAAAGGGTGACGTGATGGAAAGGGACGCTGCCCTTACTGGCATCCTTGAGCCACTAGATCAAGCCTCACCTGAAGCTTGCATCTATTTACACTATTAATTTACAGAGGCCATCAATTCCTCTCTTGCTTCAGTGAATTCAAGCAGTGTTTTCTGTTGCTGGCAGCAGAAAGAATCCTGATACAGATGACACAACCGATATAACCTCCAAAGTTCCTTGCTCTGGGTTTCCATTTATGTCTTCTGATTGTGGATTATTCAGAATTAAAAGCAAAATAAATTCAGAGGGGCTGCCAAAGACAGAGCAAGAGTATCCCAGAGAGATATGGCCGAGGTGAGAAAACCTTGGCAGAAAGACTCTCTCCAGGCACATTCATCTGAGGGGAACTGATTTATGTGAGGCTCATGTCTGCAATATTTTACAACTGTAATGGCCGGTAAATAAAAAGAAATGGTTTCTGTCAGCTTACCGCCTCTCCTATCAGGAATGGGAGAACTGGAAGTACCGGATCTTCTAAAAATTCTAAAAGGTCAACAGAAACTCTCATTCTGCCTTCTCTATGGGGAAAGCGGTTTTGCATCCTCAAAGTAGGATGTGGGATCATGCAAACATCTCTTTTTAGCTTTGTTAATGCCCACGGCTTTTAGTGAATTTAAAAGCACATCTCAATTGTACTTCACAGCAATGTTTACATTTTAAATGGAGGAGAAACTCCAGTGGAGTGAGGGAGGTGGTCTTGTGGAGGGCGAGGGAGGAGGGAGAATTTGACATTATGTACATTTGTGAGAATACCAATGCCAGTCTCAATATCATGTATGTAGAAAGGGCGGGAGTGGGGAGGGAGACTGAGCAGGCAGGAAGCTCACCAAGTGCTTGCTGTGTGCATGTATGTCTCTATCACTATGAACTACATTATTATGTGAGACTATAATGCACCAATAAAAGTATAAAAAATTCATAAAATTAAAAACAAAGATACTAATATGTGTTATAGATCTGATGGAATTGCATCATGTAACTAGGGGGTAGTGGGCATTTGTTTTCGTGTGTGCTTGGGGACAAATGATATCACAGTGTAAAACTTCACAGAACACTGTCAGAGACAAAAATATATAGTAACAGGAGGTGTTTTGTTCTTTCATTTTAGATGCAGACTTTTAAAGTATTTTTTTATTGAGCCAAGTTCTCTTCAAAGCTGATGGTTATCTTACTGCTTGCATTCAATTTATAGTTTTGAGTTGAATAACATTGAATTCCAGTTACTAAATTATTTCTTTTAGTCCACAATGATATACCTGAGAGACTTGAAAAGGGAACACTTGGGAATGTGATATGTATGACTGCTACATGTCGTGCTTAAGAATAAACAATTCTGAAGCCTGTTTTCAATTTCTTATTTTATCACTTACTAGCTCCATGACTACAGATAAGTTATTTCACCTCTCTGGGCCTCTCTCTCTTTATTTGTATAACAGAGATGATGATAATCGTGGCATGAAGGATTGTTGTGAGGATGAAATATGTTAATATATGCAAATTTTCAACTCTTACCTGGTACAACTATTGCTATTTTGACGGATGAGACCACATTTCTCTTTGTGGTAGGTTTTAATGTATTTACTTCACTTAAATAAAACATAATTATGAAAATAGTGCTAAGTGGAGACTCATAAATTGCTAAGTAGAAATGAACAAAACATATATCAAGTGCTATGTAGTTCCAAGTGTGTGTGTGTACATTAGAAAGGATGAAGTGGAAACTTAGCAAGGCCCTCAGCAACTTAGTGAGACCCTGTTTCAAAATAAAGAATAAGCCGGGCATGGTGGCGCACGCTTGTAATCCCAGTACTTCGGGAGGCGGAGACCGGAGGATCCAGGTTCTCAGCCAGCCTCAGCTCTCTCTCTCTCTCTCTCTCTCTCTCTCTCTCTCTCTACTTAGTGAGGCCCT